>JAHUXG010023972.1:0-175040 GCA_020740815.1 Sciurus niger | reverse complement strand
CCCATATCTTCTAAACACTAAATGCTTTGAAAAATGTTTCAGGGTCATAGCAGCCCTGTATTCTACACATAGCTCTATAAACACAAGCATGTGTCTGCAGAATCCAGATGAACTCTGGCATCTAAAAAGCATCTAGGTTAATCAAGAGCCAGACATTTAAATCAACCAAATTATACCTCATTATGAACCAGAGAAAGGAATATTATTTTATAATGTGTAGTACTGATTTTCAATATATACTTAACCAACAGAACTGGAAGCTGGTAAAATGAACTATACATTTATCTTCAATCCTTTCTGTCCTTTCCAAGAGAAGATTTATTTCATCATGAACATACTCCTCAGGCAGTATCATGCAGATTTCTGATTCCTTCCTCTACCTTATCTTGTGGGAGGCTGAATTCAACTATTTTTTTCAATTACTTTCCAGAGTCTGTGTGTTGTGCTCTACATATTGGAAACTAAACTCTACACATAGTAGTTAAAGTAAGTTGGAAACACAGGTTTTTGCAGTTCACTCATACATCGGAATGCTGCTTTTAAAATACAACTATAATTATAGTTGTTTTCTTTTTCTCTAGTAAAATTTTGCTTTTCACCACTCTTATTCACTGCATCAATGTTAAGTTTCTGAATAATATATCCCTGACAGAAGCAGCACCAATAGCATTCAGACATGCACAGCAGGGTTACATGTTGTCCATCAAGAAAGAAATGGGAGGTGGTCACCTGACCAGAAATGGAAGTTGTCAAATTCATGGAAGAGGACATCACCAATACCACTGCCACTACACTCTTTGACCCCTCAAGGGTAGGGAAGGTACCCCTTGGTGGATGCCCCGCCCACTTGCAGGTGACTTCCTTCTGCTGTGAAAAAGGGCTCAGTATGGTCTGTCATGAGCTCATAGTACCACTTCTTACAGTGATCAGACCCTTCACTGATACCCAGGAAGATGTTGGGCCTCATACTTGGAAGAGAGGGGAAGAGCATGTGAGCCAAGGCTGGGTCTCTCCCCTATGTCCTGGGCATCTCACTGCTCTGGTCCTCAGTTCTGCTTCCCTAGGGGGCCACTGTAATGAGTCTCCTTCAGTGCTACAGAGAGGTTAAAACAGGCAGAAAAAAACAGTCTCCCAGCTCACCTTCAGGGAAAGGTGCTTGCTTTTTTGGCCTACTGGACAATGTCACACAAGGGTCTAGGAGTACATCTTATTTGCTCTACATGAATATTTTGAATCATTAATTAAATATAAGTCTCAAAGTGGGGCAGCAGGCTTCTGGAAATGATGGGGTTGTTATTAACCCAGGACACACAGACAGTTTCCAGGCTGAGCTTCACATCACACAGGTGTGAGGTGGAAGCAGGTCTGCCTATCCTTCATGAAAAACCCAAAGTGACAAGTAGTGGCTGTTCCTTCCATGCCCTGATATGAACTGAAGAATTTTAGCAATTTGTACATAATTCCTTTTTACTCTGCAGTTGCCCCAGGCATTAGCGATGGTCTCAGAAAATATCACTCATTATGGTAAGTCTCTAATATAAGGTAGTCTTAAACCAATCCTGTTCAAACAATACAGTGCAGGATACACAACTCACTTAACATCTTTGTTTAAAGTACTATGAAGTAGCGTGTCTCTCACAAGCAACTGCTAGAAGCTGGAGTCACTGTCACCACAAGGAGTATTTTTTTGATTGTGAAATGTGGTGTTGATTATGTTTATTTCTGGGGATTGGAAAGGTGATGGTGACAGGGCATGGCAGTTAAGAGTTGGGTCTGGAGGTGGACCCGATTTCTACCCTCCAGTTCTGTGCTCTTCACCTACTATCTGGATGTAGAGCCCAGGAAGAAATGCACACACACACACACAATACTGATAGTGTAGAGCATGTGGCATAGTGGCTGGCATGTTACACTCAGTGAACATTAGATTCATTGAAAGGCAGATCTCACTGTAGATGCCATTTCATTGGCTATTTGTGGAACTTATTTTGTTTCAGACTTCCTTTTATCCTATATAGTGGGTGCCTCAGAGTGATATTAAAGGCTAATATTTTTGGTCATACTGTAAGAAGGCATAACATAATTATATACTACTATATCCCTGTTTATTTGTCAGTCTGCTCCTGAAGGTATCAGCAAGAATCCATTACACATGAACATGAACAGAAGCTCTTATACATGTTTGTGATAAATCCATATTTTATTTGTTCCATCTATTATCATTATTCCACCCTCTTGGTAGAAAACAATACTTACACTGTTCACCAGGGAAATACACTAAAAATCCTAATAAAACAGACCATCTATTTTTGGCTACAGAGCTGAACTAAGAGCTTTTCCTCCATGTAACCTATTCATGACATTGTCCATCTGAATTTACCTGCTAACATGATTCACAAGATGGGTCTGCAGTAAAAGATCACATCCTGGCAGGACAAGTCACTGATGAGATGCTGGTTAGACTGGATGGTAACAACAAGGAAAACACAGTGAACAGAAGACAACCAGGACCTGAAAGAAAAGTCAAGTCAAGCCGAGTCTAGCTGGCCTCAGATCCAGGTACCAGTAGCACCTTCCAGGAAGCAAACCCACCCCCAGCTACATCTGACTCAGCCATTTTAACACACAGTGGTCATCTTTCTGGTTTTCCAACCTCCCCTCACACACAAATTGAAAGCTTTTGATGTCCCTACTGACATGATGAAGAAACACTGATGTGTATTACCCACCAACCACTGAGATGAGAAACACTTAGGAAAAATTCAAGATAACTTTGAAAAGCTATTCTAAAATATATTTTCTTTTTTTCATTTAACTAGTACATGAAAGCATTAAGATTTTACATATTTTGGAGTACCTACAGGTATACACTGTGTGCAGTTAAAATGGGGCAAATGTTTCTATCCCCAGAAACATGTATCATTTCCTTGTGGTGGAGATGTTCAAATGCTTTCTTCTAGTTTCCTGAAACATACAGAACACTATTGCCACACTCTAAATAGTTCCAGAATTCATTCACAAAAGTAAAATGGTTTACTTACTTTAACTTACTTTAGGATTTCTCCCCTGCTTATCTGAAAGTAAGATAATGTATTTAATATGTCTTTAATAGCATGTAGCACTTCTAGACTCTCCACTAACACACAGTACTGAACTTCAAGAACACCTAAGGATAAAACAGGGAAAATGTGACTGGTCAACCCACAGGGACTTTCCTCCCTTTATATTTGATGAGCTGTGTTCACTCTCTTCCATATAGAACTACTCTGTGCTCAATGTGTTTGCTACAGGGAACTGTAAAAGGTGAGAGATGGCATTTGCAAGAAGGGACTGATAACCAAAAATGATAAAATTGCTGAGGAAGAAAAAGCCAAAACCCTAAGATGGAGTTAAGTGAGAAGACTGGTGATTCCACCAGGAGAAATATCAAGGAAATCCAACCATCACACACAACCCCACCAGGCCAAGCAAGAAAAGAAGGATGGAGGCCTGTTATGGTTTAGATACCAAGTGTCCCTGGTAAAGCTCATGTATCAGAAACAAGCTATGTAAAGTACCAATGTTCAAAGGTGAAATGACTGTATTGTGAGAGCTGTAACTTAATCAGTGAATCAATTAATAGCTTAAATGGAGGACAGTTAACTGTAGGAAGGTGGGGCATGGATGAAGGAAGTAGTTCTCTGGAGACTTGACTTAGGGGTGTATATTTTGTCCCTGACCCCTCACTGGCTCTGCTTCCTGGCTTCCACAAGCCTAGCAACTCTCCTCTGTCATAGCATTCCACCATGGTGTCCTGCCTCATTCAGACCCATGGCAATGAAGTCCACTGACCATAAACTGAGCCAAAATAAACTCCCCGTCCTCTAAGTTCTTCTTGTCAGGTATTTCAGTCACAGCAGCAAGAAGCTGAATAATACATAGTGCCTAAGTGAAGGTTTGAGCCAAGGACACACTGGTGTGCTTCATGTACAGACAGCAGGGAAGGGATAGATCACACAGGGCTATGTATGGGCTTCTTAACACTGAAGATATAATCCTACAATAATGCAGCCAGCTCCATGCAGATCCTTCAGCTCCTTGAGGTTTAGAGTACACAATGTTTCTCAGTCTGCAAAACAAGAGAAATATAAAAATAAACACAAAGCAAATAGAAATTCACAATAATACACCAATGGAAAAGATAGAAAATGGCATCTTTAAAGTTTGAAAAAGAAAAGCTCATTGTGAGACTGTTTAGCAAGAAGTTTAAAAGTTTCATGAGTACATCCATGTTCAACTTTTTGGAGCAAGCTTGCCTTGTCAATATTGGGAATGTCTGGCAACCATAAGCCCAAGCACAGAGCACTCAGTATCTCCATCCCTTCCCACTCCCACCAAGTACATACACAAACATATATACCTATATCTGAGAGTTACACAGAATTGCAAGGGCCTCTGAAGAACCTTGCAGAAAAATCCACACACTTCAGGCAGAGTTCACTTTTTTGGGAAAGAAATATAAAGTGTCAGTTTTACAAAGGTAAAATATAGAAGTAATTCTATGGTTGTCACAATCTACTCTAAACTCCAGTCACAATCTATTAGAAAATGAAGGTTTTAATTTTGTTATTTATAACTTAGTTTTTTAAAACATGAACATGTTTGTGTTTAAAAATAACCCCAAAAGATCTAGAAATAATTTTGAGGCTCTTCAAAATCAGTGGCTGTTTTCCAATGACCCAATGACAATTGAAAATTAAAATGAGCAGAAAATAATGATATAAGAAGCTGCTAAGTTAAAGAAGTTTTAACAAGTGTACCAAAACTGTTCACTTCTTTTGTCACTATTAAAAATGTAGCAAGGAAACAAAATCAGTCATTCTGCCTGATGTAAACTAATACTCAGGAAATGAAGAAGCACTTGCAATAGATAAGTCATGCTAATTCCTGATGTTTCATTTGGCTTTTCCATTATTCATTACTACAGAACATGTGGCAGTTTATTTCTGTAAAGGAGGTTTTTCTTGTTTGCTTTTTGCATTTTCATGGCACACTGATTTTCAAACTGTTATGGCCACTTTCCACTGCAAAAGCACAGTTGAGAGTCTGTGACAAAGGCCTTACTGCCACAGACTGTGGCATTTGCTATCTGGCTGCTATGGGTTGATGTTTGTGTCTCCCAGAAATTGCTATGTTGAAATCCCAATTCATGGTGATGACATCAGGAAGCAGGGCCTTCTGGGAGGCAACTGGGTGATGAGGGCAGACACATTCAGGTCAGTGACCTTAGGAAGGAGAATCCACAGGAGACTGTCCCTTCCACTATGGATGAATGAGCTTTCTATGAAAACAGGAAACCCCTGCCAGACACCAAATCTACTGTGCCCGATTTCTGACTTCTCACTTTCCAGAACAGAGTAATAACCTTCTGCTGTTTAGAAACCACAGAGTTCATGGTACTTCTGTCATAGAAGCCCAACAAACTAAGACTTTGGCCTTTTACTGCAAAAGTGAACCAAATGCCTGTGCTACAGATTCACCATTAGGAATAAAACACAAAGAACAACAATTTTTCTGGTAAATACTCATGAAAGTCCACAGCATACATAAAACAGGACATCAGAAAAGACCTAAGATTGTATTTCAGAAATGAAAAACATATCATAAAATCCAGGAATGGTAACATGACAGTAAAATCCTGACTTTTCTTACATGTGACTTAGTCTAAAAGAAGGACTTCAGGACTTTGGCTTTAATAGTAAAGCACTTTTTTTCAATTTTGACTGATCAGATTGAACAAATAGACAGTTAATTTAATTATACACTCTATAATTGCACTAGCTCTGACAAAAAAGAAAGAAAATGTTTATTTTCAAATGTTAAAATAAGTTGAAAATATGCTCTATTTAAAGTGAAAATCTCCTAAACTGTAAACACCAAAGGGCTCATTTTCAAAACAAAGAAATAATATACTGTTTCCTGCAATTTAAATTATGTTGATGTGTGCTTTGAGTCCTTGGATGAGAAAAGATGACAGCATCACTCAACTAAAGAGGACTTGACCACTAAATAGTAAATATGTTGAAAAAGACCAAGAAACAGCAATGCTTCATAAAGCTTATTGTTATATTCTCAAAGAAAAATTTAAAAGCTTGGAAGCTTTTAATAGTATTACTGGAATGAAAGAATCAGGACTATGCTACAGATTGTAGGAAAAAACCAGTAAACACAAAAAACTAGTAAGGCAAAGTAATTGGATATTACAAGTTCTACTAAATTATTTATTGAATTTTACTAACATGGAACTACACAATGCATAATATAAATTTTAAGAGTAGATCTTATGATTGTAACTGCTTAATTTTATAAACTATTAATTTCAAAAACATCCACAAGTTAATACATAAAAACGTTAGTGTTGGTTACTGCTGGATCAGTATACTTCTCTTTCAATATTTCAAAGTTCTATGAAATGAGTACAAGTAATGCTGACAAAAGTTCCTTCTCATGGTATTAACATCTTCAGAATGAAAAGCAAGCACATGAAGGAAGTCAAGGGGAACAGAAGTCATGAGGGCAAAGGTCCAAGGAGTTTCTTTGTTGTTTGGAGGATTTCCCCTCTATTTCAGCAATGGTGAGGCTATAAGAGTCTCAGTTAAATGTTAAGGCACATGAGCCTCTGTGGCTCATGAATTTGAAAGGTTCAAAAAAGACATATAACTGTTGCTTTATCCCACTCATTTAAACTGTAACAAGTGATAAATCTTGTATTACATCCAAGCTTGCTTCCTCTCAAGGGTGGGCATAACAATGTGGTAAAACACAGACATAGGAATGGCAGAAACTTGGTCTGAGCTGACTGGAAGCTGAGTTTTCTCCCCCTATGCAAGGAGGGTTGTGCTTACCCAGAACAATTAGTAGGAGTTGGATAGCAAAGTAATGCATGGCATAATTACACAATTTTTAAACTTTTACTGTGAATTCTGAATGTCACAGTTTGAAGTACCATCAGCAAGATTATTTTTGTTTGCAATTATAATACACATAAATTTGAAACAAGAAACTGAGTTTCATTAAAAGATCAAATTCTTATTCTTAGTATTTACAACAAATAATCAGAGAAAGAAAAGTAAAAAGAAACTATGTGCATGTTTGATTTCTGTAACAGACTCCAATTCATGAAGTAAATAGAAGTTATTGAAAATAGTCCCACATCTCACCCAAATAGAGAAAGAAAAATGGATTAAATTGAATGTTAACATTCAAATATATAAAGGTTTAAATATAACAATGACAAACAATGGCAAAACATAATTGCACATGCTTGGAACTGTTTATAAAGGTTTTCAAGTGAAAGAAAAAAAACTCTCATTTTATCTTGAACACACATAAAGCTGAGAACAGGAGAAAAAGAGACAGAGATTAAGATTAAAGTACAACAGAGCTTGGCAAAATAGGAAAGGGAGAGAATATTCAAAAAAAATGAAAGTATCTCATATCCTTATTCACATATGAATATTATGGATAAAATACTAAAGCACAAAAGAGGGACCTGGGGTGTGTTTTGTGTTTTGTTCTCTTTTATTACCATGGATTGAACCCAGGTGTGCTTAACCACTGAGCCACATTGACATCCCATTTTATTTTTATTTTGAGACAGGGTCTTGCTAAGTTGCTTAGGGCACTATTAAGCTGCTGAGGCTGGCTTTGAACCTGTGATCCTCCTACCTCAGCCACATGAGTTACTGGGATTATAGGCATGCTCACTTCACCTTGACTTTAGGGTGTTTTTGGAAGATGGATGGGAGTCAAAACTTCCGGGGGTGACTCAGCTGAGGCAAAACACAAGAAACGAGCAATGTGATTATAAGGCAATGTGTGCTCAGGCTCCAAAAGGCTGGCTGCCTTCAATTTAGGGATTTATGAAGGACAAACAAGAGTCTAACAGTTAAAGAACAAAGCATCAATTAGAGGCAGTTTGTGATACAATTAAATAGCAATGTTAGAATTTGATTCTATACTTGTTGCCGCCCGCAGCAACAATTGCATGGGTATTTATTGGAGGTGGACTGAAAATAAACTACTTTTCCTATATTCACTAATTTATAGAGGAAGAGAGACTTTGAGAAGAAGAGAGACTTTGCTTAGAGGAAGAGAAACTTTGCTTATCAGGAAGAGGAACTTTGAGAGAAAGATAGCTTTGCTTATAGAGAAAGTTTTAGAGAAAGAGAGGCTTCTACGTTTATCAGATTTATTTCTTCTTAGAGTTGCATCCCACATCCTGTGAACTAGGTGCTATCTATCTGAGCGTTAGCTGCTTCTTCTAGCTGCTTCTTCTCTCCGATAGCTGCTTCTGTTTACTGCTACTTCTGTTCTCTGCTTGCCGCTGCTGCTTGACTTCTGCCTACTGCCCACTTATATTCCCTTCAGGAGGCGGAGGGCAGGGCCATGCTAGTTGAGATCAGGCGAGGAGCCAGCTGCCCCATCACGGCAAAGGTTAAAGCGAGCAGGCAGGAGCAGAAGCACTCGGGAAACACCTGTGGACACGTTGTGTGTGTGGACTTAATTGAATACGGTCAATGATAAATCACCTGAGTGTGCTTATGTTAATTAACCTCCTCACTGCCAATGTGATCAAAACAACCTCCGGCTGGCTGCCAGGTGCCATCCCAACACAGCCCACATGGCACAGCCCCCAACATATACTCATTTCTTTTGTAAGATCATCATGTCTGAAAAGCCAACAGAATGCTGAAAGTCTTAATATCATACATTTTTTAAGACATCTTATGTTATTAACACCATGCTTTGGGGGTTTTATTTTGTTACTTATTCTACGATTTATCATGGAGTGCATCAGAGGGGCCATACATTGTGCTAGGTCCTAGGAATAAGCAAAAAGAGGAGCAAAAATTGCCATTACTCCTGGTCTCACACAACTCACAGCACACAAGTTCAATCCTAGCTCCAGTACCTCCTTGGATCTTGAAAGAGTGACTTCTAAGAAGAATGGCCTCACATGCTTCAACTGTAAGTGGAAATAATAACAGAGTCCACCTTACAGCATGACTGTGGGAATTCAGTGGCATAACCCTTACCCAAATTGTTTAAGACCAAAAGTATTTCAGATTTTGGAATAACTGTAGATATATTATGAGGTATCTTGGGAATGGCACCAATATCTAGATATGAAATTCTTTTATATTTCACATATACCTCATACATACAGTCTGAAGGCAGTTCCATATAATAGTTTAAATAATTTCCTACATGCAACCAAATTCTGTCCCATAAGTGTTCTTCCTCCTGGGAATGCTAAGTTGTGTCCTATGCCTGTGCCTGTACTGATCTGTCACATGAAGTTAGGTGTCCAACCTTCTACATGTAATGCCATATTGGTGCTTGTTAACAGTTTTAGGTTTGGATCATTTCAGATTCCTTTCACATTAAGGATGCTCCACTTACATGACAATCTCAGCAAACTGCCTGAATACATTTAAGATTTACTTTGCTCCACAATAAAACTCTAGGCATTCACCAAAATGAGCAAATTGCTAATGACTGCATGTCTCCCTCTGAAATGCAGAATCCACAGAAATGCTGACAGATGGAAAGCATGGTTTAAACCCCCTTAATGAACTTTAAAACACATGTGCACGTGAGCATCTTTAAGATGAACTCTCCAGAGCAAGAAAAATATCGATTAATCGGTTCTTCAGAAGGAGGCTCTGAGCTATGACAATGCACCTTTGTTAGCACCACAGACATTTCACATGAGGAATGACTGAAAGGCAAGTGATTCAGTGCAATTAGTTGATGAAGGGTCATGATAGGATTCATGATAACCAGAGTGGCATGAGCCAAACCCAGCCAGGCCAGACAGTGGCAATAAACAGTCATCTATTGGCAACAGTGCGTAACAGCTCCCACTTTGGCTTTTCTCTGCACAAGGAAACATCACCTCAGCATCCTATGGGAAAAAGCAGGCCAGGAAGAATGTGAAATCGCCATTTGTGATCTTTTTTTCTAATAAGCAGTGTTCCCAAGTGGGGTCTCCCTGGATTCTTTGGTTTTTCTGAGACAAAACTTCATCTTCATTCCTCCAGCTCACCAGGACTGTATGAATGTCACACTGAAGGACTGTGCAAAGAGAAATAAAATCAGCAAGAAGTGTTAAGCCTACCCTGGTGGTCTGGCACCAAAGCAACCCTGACATACAGAAGGAAGCAGGACAGAAATGTGGATTCTAGGAATTGCTCCCATACACATTCATACACACAGACAAGCAAACATAAAACCCCAAAATCCCAAACCTCTAGGACAAAAAAGCTCCTCTGGATTAGGGCCTGGCAGGAGGTGGTGGCTGCATCCTGCAGAGAGAACAGGCTGACAAGACAACTGGGAAGAGCTAAGGTAGACTTTTCCCCACAGGCTGGCCACTGCTGACTTTCTACAAAATATGCACTGCGGCAGCAACCCACAATGTCAGGTCAGGGTAGAGTAGTGTCAAGTCAGTGTAAAACTCAGGGAACAGAAGAAACAGGAGCCAGGGACCACCTGCCCTCAGATATTCCCTGGTCCACACCTGCTCACCAAACCCTGAGAAGATGGTTAATAAGAATCACCAGATTGCTTCTGTCAGATGAGGCTTGTCTCTGAGTCAGCAGTTTCTGCCATGCTGGCAAATCTGGAGGGCTTTGCACTGTGGTGTCCATGGCTCTCAGACCTGACCCCACATACTTCCTCAATAGGACCTATTAGCAACTCACACTCCAGGACAATGCAAGCTCCCTGGCTATATGAGGAACACCTGTCAGCACAACCTCCACCAAAGAATCACAGAAAGTACCACTGAAGAAGAATTAAAAACAAGCCAAGAATATAAAAGAACATGATAAGCTTTCATGGAAAATTATATAATTCTGAACCTGAAATACTATTTAGTAACAAAAGAAGCCAAAGGTCCTATAAATCATTAAAAGATTCAGAGAGATGTCATCCAAAAACTAGGCCATGTGGGGCTGTCTCTGTCTCTAAAAGTTTAAAAGTACACCAGCAGCTTCTGGTATCTATTGAAATGAGCAACATGCTTAAAAAGGTACCCAGGGAAAATGACTACAAAACCACACAACTATATATCACAAAGGACTAAATTTTGTTTTCAAACTTGAAAATGAATGAGACTTTCTTGAAGAAATATTTTTTAGAACTGTAATTTGTTACCTATCTCATCAGACCTATGCTTTGAGAAAAGCATTCTGTAAAAATAAAGATTTCAGATAACAAAGGAACTGAATATTCTTCCCTTTTTCCTATTAAAAATTTTCTGTGTCATTTGGAGTTTACTTTGGGGGACTGTTCCCCCCATTTTACATTGCTGGTAAATACAGCATAATACAGAAAGCCCTCCAAGCTAAGACTATGTTCTGTGTCCTTTTTCTTTCCATCTACAACTTGCTGCATGGGACAGGAAGGAATCAGGAGCATGGTTGCATGCACACTTTTCTAGCCTCACTTAAAATGCTTAGTTTTTGACACTAGGCTAACTATTTAAATGTGTAAGCTTTAACTATTAACTTTATTTCAAATGTTTAAAATGGATATCTCCTAAAAATGAAATCCAAACTTCCCTGCCTTCTAAAGTGATCTGTCAGTATAAAACACCACTCCCATGTCTGGATGTGAATGACCCGGGATCATTACAGAAAACATCAATCACTGTGATGTGATGCAAGTGAACTGTGGGTGCTGGTGGATGATGATGGTGTGGAGTCCTAGGGCCAAACAGGTATTGACCTAAACAGCAATCATAAAAGATTTCCTTTAGAAAGTCTCCAATGTCACTATGATTCTGATTGAGTGTTTTCTCCCTAGTTCAGGAGCATGATATCTTTCAGGTTCAGCATGGCTGACTTTCCAGGAAATCCAAAGCTCATACTCACTTTTCCAGGGACATCTCCTGGCTTACTGCCTCTTTCTCTGTTATCATGGGTGCTGCTTGAATTTCTGATGTCACTGAAGTAAGTTTGCTACAGTTTCTACACCAGTAACAATGGATCTTAAACAAAAAACAATAACCCGTGAACTTATCTCTTTCTGATTCAGTAGCTTACACCTAAAAAGATGTCAAGGAGGAGGGTCTCCTAGGACACAGGATTACTCTACTTTTTTTGTCTTTGGAAAATGATAAGCTTAAACTGCAAGAAATGGTTATGACAATATCATGAGCTTTAACCTAACCTATTTTCAGGTATTATCAATTGTATTGTACAAGAGCACAAAGCTTCCACATCTGGCTGCTCCAAAGATTCTGTCTGCTATACCCAAAATGGTTCATTCAAGGGCACTTGATACGTGTTAGGAGACATTCACAGGTTTCCCATGGAAGACCACCTTGTGGAACTGCAAAGTTGTGTGGGAAAAAGACTGTGACTACACAAGAAATAAGACATGCCAAAAGTCTCTACTAACTAGCTGACATCCTTATCAGCTGTGTCTTGTTCCAAAACAGTATTTAAAGGGCTGGAAACCCTGAAGAAAACCTGCCCTGCAGGTTACTCTGTCTTCTGTACTTGCTCACACCAATCTTGTGTCTTTTCAACTAATTTTGGCCTAGGCATAGTCACACATAAGCCTGGGACAGTAATTTATGTTTCATTTCCCCAAGGAATTCAGGGTGCTCAATTTTTATAAACTGGTCAGACTCTACCACAACTTTATATACTAGAGACCCTGGTTGATGATGCAGAATCTAACAAAAAATTAAAGTCCTGTTCAGCCATGAACATGTTTCTGAGCCATGCCATCAAATAATGAGAGAAAGAGGAGCTGACTGGGAGCTGACCAGACCAGAATTCATTGCCAACCCTCATCTGCCCACCCAGGGCATGCCACCTCACTTCCAACTACAAAATCCTGGACTTCTCTGCATCAAGATTTGCTCAGACTACAGTAAAGCTGGGATGCCCCAGAATGCTGACCCCTTGGGAGAAGCACGACCTAATACCCAGTCCCTTGGGTGAGGAAAACTATAAGGCACAATGTCTATGTGTTTCCCTGGTGAAAAGATGTTCCTGTCACCCATGGCAGTGACTCATTTGTTAATACAGCATCTCTGGTTCCTTGCCTATCTCATGTTCTCATGTCCCAAAAAAGCTTGCCCTTGAACTTATCTCAAAGTCAACTTTCCATGGAACTCAAGCCAGGAATGCTGGATTTTTTCCAGTTTGATGAGAGGAATGAGATATGTGAGATCTATTATACAATATGGTGAATATAATATGGTTAATAGGATATATTTCAAAATCTCAGAGTAAGTTTCAAAGGTTCTCACCACAAGAATAAGTATGTGAGATGATGAATATATTATTATCTTGAATTTCTCATGTGCATATGTATTCTCATTTTGTATCCCATAATATATGCAATTATAATTTCTCAACTTCCAATGAAATTGTTTTAAAGCCCCCTTGGTGGCTCCATGTGTCACCCTATAGATTTTACTGCCACTTGTACTACACATGACTTTTTTACAAATCCTGCCTTTTTTTATTACATCTTAACTTTGGGGCTTCTGATCATTTCTCACAAGTGGAGTTTATATAAGCAAATATAATGGAGTAATTTAGGAGTGCACCAAGAGGGCCAAGGAAAACAAGATCAAGAGAAATCCATGGAAGTCTGTGAAGAAATTTGATTTGTGCAAGAAACTAGAAAACTTGAACCACAGCACAAGAGAATGCCATATCAGTATAACTGTATATACTTTCATTATTAATAATCTCATACTCAATAAGGCAACATCACAGGACAGTTAAGTTCAAGGAAAGTAGCACCAGACCATCAGGATCCATGAGCTGGCTGGTTTTGTTCAGTTATTAAATTTCCATGAGCCTCATTTATACAATTTCCTCATCCAAGATCTGGGGAAACTAATGGCACCTACCCTTAGGGTCATCATGAGAATTAAATAATTAGTATTTGTAAAGCACATAAAGCAGTACCTGGCACAAAGTGCTGATTAATTAAAGAGATCTGCACCTCAATATCTTTGGTTACATTCTCACAAAGCTGCTTGTAGTAGGTACAATATATCCTGAGAGGAATTTTGCAAACATGGTGTTTAGCTGCAGGAGAAGGAACATCTAGAACTGGCTTAAACCACAAGTGGCCAAGAAGTCCTCAGCACACTGGTAACATCATGACCCCATTCCTTGAATTCTGTGACTCTCTCATCCACCATGTGCAACTTTTATGCATCTTTGTTCCAGGTAGAGCTGAGAAAGGAGCTGCCTGTCTTCCCAGGAAGCTTTTCTTCATGAAATGAAAGCCAGAATAGGGCAGTCAGGCATCATCAGTCCTAAGCAACATTCAGATTCTGAGAATTGTACTTTTCAGCTTCTAAAACAAAATGCTTGGAGGGAGCAGAATGAGCCAATGGACACCCTCCCCATTGGTTAGTACCCTCTAGTTTCACAGATAGGTGTGTACTCTGACTTTGTAAGACTCCCTGCCCATGTTCCCAGACATTGACAGAAAAGTGAGTTAGAAAACCTTTAGAAAATAATTTTTCAGTCAGGACAACCAAAGCTGTTTGTGCTAAGCCTCTGCCCTCACAGGAAAGGCTCTGCAGCACCAGCTGCTCCCATACCTATCTCCCTCTCTCAGGCTGGAACCAGGAGCTTCCATCCTGTTCCCCCACTTACATGCCCTGCTCCCTTCCCCATGCATCTGCTGCTTTCTTTGAACATAAGAAATGACAGGAACCAGGATCTATGACACAGTGTAAAATGACTGAAAGTACATTCCAGGACTCTAGAAATCGCTCAGGGGGATGTGAATACTAAGAAGGTGTTACTGCTTTATAGTGATAGTGGCCAGGGGTCTGCATACTGCATTTAAAGCTGGGTAACTCTTAATTATCAATGTTGTCTATCTTCAATTGTAGAGGCAGGATGTAATAGTGGAGAGAAAGGGAGAAGAACTAAAGGATAATGAAGATGGAAAACAAGATGGGTGCTAGTGGTCATCAGACCTTCTAGGTGACACTGGTCCCTATGGTCTAAATCATTATCTTCCTATGTGTCTCCTTATCTCAGGTTTTGACAACCAACCCCCAGTGCTACAGAACCTAGCAAGCATTCTGCCCTTTCCTTCTTCCAGTTTCCCTCATTGCCAGCCTGGCCATCTTGGAAAAGTCCCAACCACACCAGAATAAACTAGCAAATCAGAGATGCATGTGTTGCTGGTAGTTTCTTTCCCATTACACAGACTCTTCCTGAGTACTTACCAAATTCCTCTTAATGAAATGTTGTTCTATGTGATTTGGGAAACTATTCTACCCTCAAAACTATCCAAATTACCTTTTGAATGCAAGGGGGAAAAAGAGAAAAAGAATTCCCAGTTCATCTTTCTGCTCATAAAGTCCATTAAGAGTCATGGGAAAAGAATGAGAATTCCAGCTCTTCAGTGGCTTTCAGGACTTCATAACTAGACTTCTTTTAAAAGCAGATATGGACAGGATACAATTACATTGAAATTCAGAAATAACTAAGGATAATACTAATGAGCCAATCAACAAATTTGAATCTTTAACCAATTAAAAGAAAATACACTGAACACCAGAGTTTGTTTTTATGTCTTGAAAGGGCATAAAGCAAGGGAAAACAGGAAAAATACCACTCACCAAGAAAAGAACCAGAACACATACCAGAGGAAGTTTGTGGTCTTTCCTCTGCTGATCAGTTGAAGAATTAACAAAATTTAGCACATTTTTCCGATTTCCTCTACTGGGAACCACTGCAAAAGATGATGATTTCACATTGATACAACTTTCCAGGTCAAATATCAAAGTAAGCTAATGAGAGTCTTCAAATATTGGATAAAGCACCAAATATTTTCATCTATTATTTAAATCATATGCAAATGCACACAGAGAGAATACTATCATGAAAAATTACTTGGTATGTATTAGTGGGGCTGAAAAACCTCTGCTCATTTGAAGGAATGATTTCAGAGAGCAGCATACCACATTGGGAGGTAATAATGGAGGGGATGGAAAAGTAGCATCCTGGGAATTTCCTCGCCTGGATTGTGATACCCACTATTTTAATTAGCCATGAGAGTAAATGAGAGTAATTAGCTCAGTCTCCTCTCCTATGTAAGGACAAAGTTAGAACACTTTAGTTCTCCTGAACATGCAGCACAAAACACCAAGAGATATAACAGCAAGCACACAAGGGATATAACTACACATTACATGGAACAGTAAATGGGAGGGCTATGTCTAGTAAATTTGAAAATCACTGTTTTTTTCCTATATCTCTTCTTCCCACTTCAAGAGTCACAAAGCATTCTCAAGATTCAGATAATTTGAGGTCATTCATTCTAACTTTGCTTAATCTAGCCTTTTCCACAGTCCTTTCACCAAAGAAATTCCTGCTTCTTGTATGAAATTCCTACATGACTTAATTTAAACATTTAAAGTAAAAATTCACTTGATTGAATTATTTAAAGAAACATCCAGTCATTTTTTTAAAATAAATTCTGTCAAAACAGCACAAGTGCTTAGTGAAGGTTGGTGAGATTTTGAACAATACAATATTTAAAAGGAGAAAGACTTGCCCATAAAGAGAATCACTATTCAGCATCTGCCAGCTCTGTGGAGCTTACTAAGAGCTGGAGTCTTAGGCTACTGCCCGTACCTCCTCAAGAGCAGGGGTGGCAGAGTTAGAGTATGCAGACAGACTTAAAAAATGCTCCTTGCAATGCCTATTCCCAAAGACAAAGAGACAAATAAAAGATGCTTCCTCACCTAGAGTAAGAGACAAAAGGATAGAAGAAAGGTATCCTTCTCTTTCCACAGCTTCTTCAGAAGAAACTTTAACCTCCCCAATTTATGTACAGTATAAATAGGCAGAAGTATAAGAGTACCTCCCATCTTATTTCACTATCTAACTTTTTATAATGAAGATATATTTATTTGTAGGGGTTCTGGGGATTGAACCTGAGACACTTTACCACAGGGCTGCATCTCCAGCCCTTATTTTTAAATTTTGTACAGGATCTTGGTAAGTTGCTGAGGCTGACCTCAAACTTGCAATCTTCCTCTTTCAGCCTCCTGAGTCACTGGGATTATAGGCATGCACCACTGTACCCAGCAAGATATATTCACTTTAAAGTAAAAAAAATAAAATAAACCCATTCTTTTTCCAAAACAGAGAGAAAAAAATGGTATCCACGTTCAGATTTCTCAACGTGCTCCTCTTATCTCCAAAGTATAATGGCAGCATTAAAAGGTACATCAAAACATTAGACACAGGACCTTTTCTAAATAAGGCACAAGTTTACAGTATCTTGAACTGATCTTTTGTCTCTGCCTATGTGGTCCTGAAGACTAAGACCTTATATCCTTCTGCATCATAATTTTCCTGATTTATTTCAGAAATAGAACACACAGCCAATATGAACCTGAATAAAACACAGTGGCTTGCAGAGTGTTTTAAATTCCTTTAAAATTTTAAATTCGTTTACAACTGACACTCTGTCTTATTGTACCTTTGTATAGTGCACAGAACTTACAAGACATGTTATTTCTCAGCATGACTACTTTCAGTCTTCAATGGAATAAGAATATGGAGTTGTTGAATAAAAATATTATATGTTAAATATAATGAAAACATTTTGAATGAAGCTTTTAAAAAATGTTAGTTTGCTGAAATAATTTCATTAATGCTGAATAATTAACTAAATTCCTAAACTTTTATTCAGTCAGAATGTGAAATACAGGCAATATTGGTAATTAGCCAAAAAATATTTTTGCAATAAAGTACTTTTTATTATGAATGGTCCCTAACTTAAAATGGTTCAGCTTCCATATTGACTGTACAATGGTCCAAAAGTTAATATATGTTCAGTACAAACCACACTTTGAATTTTAATTTTGATCACTTCCCAGGCTAGGGAGGGGCAATACCATGATCTCTAGTGATAGGCATTGGGATACCGGGGCAGTGGCAGATAGTGGCAAATCCCAGTCAGACAGGCCATCATCAGAATTCACAATTCTCTATAATGTGCTTGTGTTGCTGGCATCGGGGGGATATGCCTAATCAATAAATTACATAAGGTATCCATGGACCCTCCCCCCACCCTCCTCACCTTGGGCAAAGGGCAAGGTGTCAGCTGTGTATGGACTGAGATCTCTGAAATTGTGAACCCCAAATAAACATCACACTTCTAAATTGACCTTGTCAAGGATTTTGGTCACAGCAGTGTAAAATCTGACTAAAATACTGCAGAAATTGATCACTTCTGTAATATTAAAAAAGCAGCCATTGATCCTGCTTCATACTTTGGATTGTGAGAAATGAGTATTCACAGAGTCCACCAGAGTCATTTCTCTGACATCTTTAGAAAATCATGCCTGTTTGTCAGCATCCCACAGATTAATTTTGTGAGTGACAGAAAAGATGTAAGAAACAGGAGCATAGCAACATTTCAAACTGTAAATATCTATGTCTACAGCATCTGAGGTCTCCAAAAAGGCAGCTCATAAATATATTTTTTATTCTCCATCTAAAACACATATTAAATACATCCATGTCAAATTCCAAATTGTTATATATCATTGCTCCCAAACTCCACCTGTTTCCAGTCTAACAGCACACACTGAAGACAAGAGAAAAACAAAAGAAGGTGCTGGCTTATTTCACACTCAAACCCAGGAGTCAGTCTACCATCTACCTATTTGGAGGAATGGAGCTGGGGTAGCTTTATGAATTTGGAATAGATAATTGAACCACATTTTTTGGTATCTGAATAAAGGGCAATGAAATGCAAAATAACATATAGAATTAAAATTAGTGTGCAGACCTGTGACTCTCCCAGACAGACTGAGGTAAAACATAATACATATTGCTATCTGTCAAGCAATGACAATGAATTCAATAGAAGTGACTGACAGGAAGCAGATGGTCCTTAAGTACTCTGCACATCAAAATTCAACAGAATTCAGTAAAGTAGCAGAGTAATACTAACAAAAATGGCACCAAAATAGACAGGTAGTTCAATGGTATGGAACAGAGGACACAGAGAAAAACCCACATAAATACAGTTTTCTCATATTAGACAAAGGTACCAAAAACATACAATAGAGAAAAGATAGCCTCTTCAACAAATGGCACCAGGAAAACTGGAAATCCATTTGCAGCAAAATGAAACTTAACACCTATCTCTCATCCTGCACAAAACTCAAAATGGTTCAAGGACATTGGCATCAGACCAGAGAACCTGCACCTTATACAAGAAAAAGTAGATCCAAATCTTCATCATGTCAGATTAGGAACAGACTTACTTAAAGTGACTCCCAAAGCACAAGAAATAAAAGCAGGAATCAATAATTGGGATAGATTCAAACTAAAAAGCTTTTTCTCAGCAAAGAAAACCATCAACAATGTGAAGAGAGAGCCCACAGAGTGAGAGAAAATCTTTGCCACATATACTACAGATAGAACCCTAATCTCCAGAATCTATAAAAAACTCAAAAAACTTTACACCAAGAATACAAATAACCCAATCAATAAATGGGCTAAGGAACTGAGCAGACACTTCACATAAGATCTACAAGCAATCAACAGATACATGAGGAAATGTTCAACATCTCTAGTAATAAGAGAAATGCAAATCAAAACTTACCCTAAGATTCCATCTCACCCCAATTAGGGTGGTTATTATCAAGAATACATGCCGGGGTCCAGCCCTAGCAGGAGTCCATGGGTTCCACACCGGTAAACGGGGCGCGGGGAGACAGCGTCGGCGATGGATGGAGAATGAAAGACACAGACTCTAGTTCTGGTGCAATCAATCCCACTTTATTCTGGGGAAGGCTGGGTTTATATACATTTTTCTTCAGGCTATGATGGCAGTTTGTGGTTAATATTAAAGAAGTTTCCAAAGCATAGGCAGAAAACAACAACCTTACAGATCATCCTTACCTAATCACAATTATTTTAAGAATATCTAACTATGTCGATGAGCTAATACAATGTTTATTTCCTTAATATCTAAACTCTATGTGACCTAAGACTATTCTTATTATTCTCGCGGTTAAAGTGATAGACAAGTAATCTCATGTGACCATTTCTATTAGGTCCCTCTGGTTAATATCTAAATTGCTGAGTTAAGGGTTACAGGAGGGCAGCGGTGCCAATGGATATTGTGTGCCAACATTTATTATAGGGGTGACATATTCTTTGTAGGAAGGAAGGAATGTTTTGGAACCTTATTCTCTTACCTCACTACCACACATAAACAAAACCATTGTTAAAATTTAACCAGCCTGTTGGAGACAAAGGCAGATCTACAACTATTTTCTCCAGAGGCTTTCAGGGACTCATTGCACGGTTGCAAACTTATTTTTAATTTTGTTAGTGGTAAAGACCCATTGTTTTTCAGATTGTAGGTAATATTTTCTGGAATTTTTGTTGTATTCCCTTCTTCCCCTTAAGCAATCCGTTCAGACTGAAATGAGTAATATATTACCAGAGAAACACAGCAGAGAAAACACCATGCTTTGGAGCAAAACATCCAGCAATTCCTTTTAGGATGAGTTGCAATCATCCTCCAGAGGATCTTTGTCAAGCACTGGATGGAATTCCGGATGCCCCCGCAAATACAAGCAACAATAGGTGTTGGTGAGGATGTGGGATGCAAATGAGTGCATACGTTGCTGGTGGAGTTGCAAATGAATGCTGTCACTCTGGAAAGCAGTGTGGAGATTCCTTATAAAACTTGGAATGGAACCACCTTTTGACCAGCTATCCCTCTCCTTAGCCTATGCCCAAAGGACTTAAAATCAGTAGACTACAGTGATGCAGCCACATCAATGTTCATAGCTGCTCAATTCACAATAGCTTCATGTGGAACCAACCTAGGTTCCCTTCAATTGATGAATGGATGAAGATAATGTAGTGTATATACACAATGGAATATTACTCAGCTATGAAGAAGAATAAAATTATGGCATTTGCATGTTTGAGAATATCATACCAAGCGAGATAAGCCAATCCCAGAAAAACAAAGGTGGAATGATCTTTCTGATAAGTGGATGATGATACATAATGGGGGGGTCAATTGATGAATGGATGAAGATAATGTAGTGTATATACACAATGGAATATTACTCAGCTATGAAGAAGAATAAAATTATGGCATTTGCAGATATATGGATACAGTTTGAGAATATCATACCAAGCGAGATAAGCCAATCCCAGAAAAACAAAGGTGGAATGATCTTTCTGATAAGTGGATGATGATACATAATGGGGGGGTGGGAGGCAGGCAAGAATAGAGTAAGAATGGATTGTACAGAGGAAAAAGGGGTGAGGAGGGGGTGGGGGGAAGAAAAAATAACAATATGAGACAAACATCATTACCCTATGTACACGTATGATTACACAAATGATGAGACTCTACTTCGTGTACTACCAGAGAAACAACCGTGGTACCCCATTTGTGTATAATGACTCAAAATAAATTAAAAAAAAGAATTGTGCAAATAAAAATGATAAAATAAAAATTCAACAGTTTTATTTGTTAATTTTTCTGGTTATAAAATCAATAGTAACTGTAATAAAAATAGAAAATCAAGAGAAATCAAAAAGTTTTAAAAACTCTTTCATAATACTACTTACCTGAAACAGCTATTGGATTAAAACTTCCTTGTGGTGGGGGTAGGTGGGAAGGTCTAATTACAATGATAGATGCATGTTCTATTTTTTCACTTGACTGAAATTAATATGCAGTTTTTCCTTTTACCATCATTTATCTAGCTTTTCTCACATAAGTTAACTACTTTTTTTTATACAAATCAATGCATTTCAACAGATTAACAATAAATAACAGAACACACAGGACAGGACAGGAAAGTAAAAGATCAAATTCCCTCTCCCAAGAAGAAAACCATCCTCCTGTGCATTCTTTCAGAAATGCTGTGTATAAACAGAAGGTGCCTTTCTCTGCATATGAATATATATGCAGAGACAGAGAGAGAGAGAAAGAGAGAGAGACACACATGCATATATACACACATTTATATTTTGGTATTGGGATTAAATCCAGGGGCACTTAACCACTGAGCCACATCCCCAGCCCTTTTAAATTTTATTTGAGACAGGATCTTGCTCAGAGCCTTGCTAAGCTGCTGAGGCTGACTCTGAACCTATAATCCTGCCTCAGCCTCCCAAGTAACTGGGATTAGACTTCGCCATGGTGCCCAGCTCTCCTCATAGTTTTATTTTCATGTAATTGGAATCTTAATCCACATGTAGCAAGCCTATGCTTTTTATTTTTCACTTACAATAAAGTCATAAGTTGTCATGCTAAAAAGATAAACTACTTATTATTTCATACAATTTTCCAAATGACAGCTTCATCTCAAAAGTGAATAACACAGTATTGTACTATGTAAGTGTACTGTAACTTACATAACCCTGTGGATAAAAGTCTTGCTTTTGATTGTACAAAAATGTCTGTAGGACACATTTCTTAAAGTAAAATTCCCCAAAATAATAAGAAACTATCTAAAACTTCATATATATATATTTTGTCAGAGCAAAGTTTGTCTGGCTTTTGAATTCCATCAATTTACACTTCAAGTAACCACACATAACTGAACATTTTTCCAAATGATGGTTATTATCAAAATTTTATTTATGCCAACCTACTAAGTAAAATGTTCCTATTTATTATTTCAGTTTGCATTTATTTATTTGCCATGTTGAAAGTCTTTTATTATTTATTTTTCTTGGACAGTATCTATCTGTTGCCTATTTTTCTATCAGGTAATATTTCCTTTTCTTACAGATTTATAAAAACTCATTGTATTTTAAAAACTGGACCTTGACTTTTGTATATGTTGCTTATTTTTGCAAATTCCCATCTGTATTTGATTCTAAAATGATATTATATGAAAAGCTGTAGATGCCATATACTCAATTTTATCAGTCTTTGATTACTTACTTAGAAACACAGTTATTCAGATGGACAAGGCAGTCCAGTCAGTAACTTAGAGGCTACAGACAGATGTGAGAAGTGGGGCCATGAGATTAAGGCCTACTGTACTGACCCCCACATGCTTTCTTTTACCAAGAAATTTATATGCAGCCCTACCTGGCTTAAGTCAACAGGATATGTTACATTCTTCAGGAAGAAACCTGTTTTCTGCAGGAGAAATGCAAGCCCAAAAAGCCTACAGAAATAATGCAGGTTATGGTGGGGGGTGGGGTTGTGATGCTTACACAGACCAGTTCCTAGAACTCGAAGGATTAGGAGAATTTCACTTTAGCATAAAAATCTGTAAGAATATTTTACAGATTTTATGCTTCTAGTTAGAACCAGTGAGCAAGGGCCAAAATGACCTAGACTTGTCCTGAACCCCTGCCATGTGCAGTGGGGACTTGGAAGTCTGATGCCATCCTGCTGTCAGTAAAAATTCTAGAGGTGAACCTGGGAGGAACTCTGGAAACTTCCCTGGAACATTCAAGAAAACTGGAGGGCAGGAGGGGCGCAGCTTCCTTCTAAGACCTGCTCTCTCCCTAGAGAGCGTGCTCTTTTCCATGCCATCAGACAAACTCATCCCTCTACTCTGAGTGACATGTCTGAAGACCTTCAGGTGTGATGTCAACAATCAGTGAGAAAGGACCATGGGGCCACCTCAGTTCCATGACAAAACCACACACAGCATGTGGCTGGTTCTATTACCTTTGCTACCTTCCAGTCCCTGCCATGCCACCATGAACTCCAGAAGAACAAGCACCCTACCCTGTCCACCACTGTCCCTCAATGCCTGGATCAGGGCCTCTCCTGTGGCAGGCATTTGATTCATCTTTAATGAATGGATAAAGATTCTACTACAGTCTGAAAGTCTAGGCCCCCACACCAAGACTCAAATGCTGAAATCCTACCCCCAGGTGTTGGCCTTAGGAGGTGGTAGCTTTGAGAGGGGATTAGGTCTCAAGAGCAGAGACTTGGAAAATGCAACTTAGGCCCTTGTGACAGAGACCCTAGAGACACCCTCTCTCTTTTTACCACATGAGAACAGAGTGAAAAGGTACCACCCGTGGCTGGGGCTGTAGCTCAGTGCAGAGCACTTGTCTGGCATATGAGAAGCACTGGGTTTGATCCTCAACACCACATAAGAATAAACAAAAAAAATAAAGGTATGCTGTCCATCTACAACTACAAAAATTAAAAAAAAAAAAACGGAACCACCTAACCACACAGAATCTGCTGGAATCTGCTGGATCCTTGAACTTGGACTTCCTAGGCTCTAGGATAAGGAGAATCAAACATTTATTTTTATTTTAAGACACCTTTTTAATGACCTTTTGTTATAAAAACCCAAACAGAACAAGAGCTTCTATCAACAACAAGATTCATCAGATCCCAAGTCCATGTGCCCCCAGCATGACAGCCTCTTTTTATATAAAGATATCCCAACCAGAAACCACACAAAGAATTATGATGCTTAAGCATGTGGACAGACCCAGGCATGGTAGCACACACCTGCAATTCCAGTGGCTCAGGAGGCTGAAGAGTTCAAAGCCAGTGTCAGGAAAATCAAGATGCTATGTAGTTCAATGAAACCCTGTCTCAAAATAAAAAAAGGCTGGAGATGTGGTTCAGTGGTCCAGTGCTCCTGAGTTCAATACCCAGTACCAAAAAAAAAAAAAAGAATGTGGACAGGAAACAAAAGGAAGATTTCCAGATTTCCTGAGGTGAGGTATTTAAGTACATAAACACTCAGAATTACTTGGAGGAAACAGGGGTGGGATGGGCAATTAACAGAAACTACTGTGAGTAGCAATATGCAATGTAAAGGCAAAATGTATTTACATATCAGGGCATTTTTATTTGGGGGAAGTAAAATTTATCTCTTGTTCCAATAAAAAAATTAGTTTAAAAGTCAAAAATATTAGCCTGAAAACATTTGTTCCTAGTGACATTCATGGTTATCATACTATTATCTTCCTTTAAGAAAAGTTTCAGGAAATTCTATCTCTGTCAAGGTTAAATAATAGCACCTTCAAATCCTTTCTTAATCAAATGAAATGTAAATAGTTATGGGAATAAATGTATTTTTAATAAATGTTCAAGTTTCTTTGATACAGAGTGGAGGTGCAATTCTGGATTGGAGAAAGGACTGGGAAGACACAAGGTACAACAGCCCAATAGTAAGTAAGGGAGGAAAAGCATGGAAAGGCCAGGTGTGGGGCTCAGGTGCTCCAGATGCCAGACTCTGAGGTAAACAGACAGGCATCAGAGGCCATGGACTTTAAGGAGGAAGATCATAAGGCTCCCTGCAGCTGGAGATTAAGATTGAAGAAAAGAAGGGGAGGACACAGAGAGCATCCAGGAATCTTATGGGATCTAAACATTACTCAGGTCTCAAAAATAGCCCCCTCCCTCCATATCCAGTGGAAACAAAACCACAAGAACAAAATCCCTCAGAGGCTGAAGCCCCCCCTGTGTAAAATAGCATCATTTTTGCATATTATCATTTTGCATATTTTGTCTCCCCTCAGACTTTAAATCTTGGCCAGATTACTTATAATGCCCAACACAGTGAGAATACCACATAGATAGTTGTTCTGCTGTATCATTTAGGGTTTGCTACAGATGCTAAGTTTTTATAGTTTCAGCCCATGTCTAGTTAAATACACACAGGCTGATCCCATGACTGTGGTGAGCTGATGTATTTAGAGACTGCCAGGTACAAACATATGAGATGGAGACGGTGTCTTCAGGGAACAGGTAGGATCACAGAGTGTCATAGTTTCATGCTGGAGACAATTATACAAAAAGTTACACTTCCTCTCATAGACCAACCAGAATCATTATCCTATGTCTACAATCTAATCCAGAACTTTCCTTGTTGTATCCACTAGTTCTAAGTACAGTTTTCTTTTTAAAAACTATTTGAAATGCAATGATGAGAAAAATGAAAACAGAATTTGGAGAAGAAAATATTACTATGTCAACAGGGAAAGGATAAGGACATAAGTATCCAAAGAAATGGACATAATGGTTAGAAGAGCAAAGTAATGTGATATGAGAAGGATTTGATAACTTTAACAAATTTAAGCTACCTGATGACAAGAGGAATCACTATGGCCACTTTATAGTATTTATTATAAATACAGGTGTCACTGGTTACCTGCCTAGCACATTTCTAAGTGCCTTACACTAAGTCAAGTAATCAGCACAACAACCCTAAAATAATAGATACTTTTACTCCCTCCACTTTTCAGATCAGGAAACAGGACACAAATCTGTTACCATGACCAAAGGTCACATCAGTGGTGGAGCTGGGCAGCGAGGGGCTTGAGTGCAGTCCAGTTTGACTGGACAGTTGGTCCCTGTCCAGTCAAACCCAGTACTGGGGAAATTCCCTCCCCTGCCAGAATGACTGGTTTTGAGGCCAGGCACTGTGTGGCTAATGAAATGTTAACTGAGGTTTATCAGGTGGTTTGGTAACTGGCATGCTCTTTCTCAAAGGAAAGCTACTAGGAGCAGTCATCTTCCACTTATCCCTCCTATGTCAGGGGAAGCATACAGACTGAGGAACTGAGAGCAGCCAGCAGAGGCCATGAAAGGGAGCCAGCACTGCAGCAGGCCGACCACCATAGAAGGCAGAGTGGAGACATGGTGGAGGCACCAGTTAAACTCACTGGCAGAGTGCCAGGTATGTGAGCCCATAAGCCACCTCTGTAACTTAAAGCAGGGTTAGTGTACTCAGTTATTCCAGATGGAATATAGCCCATCTCTAAAGACACACCACTCCACCCACAACTGCTCCTTCTCTTTCTATTTGACTAAGCCACTTTAAAATCATATCTCTAGCCATGTTCCCATAAAAGCAAACTAAAATACTACTCATAGTGAGGAGCTGGGCTCACACGCTAGCCCCAGCACTTGGTTGAGTGCATTAACACTATTTCTGTAGGTTCTAAAATGATCACACTTAATCCCAAGTAACTGTGAAGTTTTGGGGAGCATAGACTGAAGCGTATTAGCTCAGAAGGATAAGGTTGAAGTGTGGACTTTGCTGGAAAGGACTTTTCTATGACCACAGGAAAATCATCATAATTCCTTCTGCTCAAGTTCACTGCTCATAGACACATGAACATAAGACCTGCTTGCGGGACCAACAGAGACTGTAGAACTGGCAGAAAGTAAAAGGTAAAATGCATATTACTCCAGTATACCCACAGTGACCTTCTCTCTGCACATGACCCACTCTATCCTTAGGGATAAAAATGACATGCCTCTGCACAAACCACCTTCTTTGAGAAATTCATCTGTGTCACACCAGGTCAAGTTACACTGTGCTGTTTTAAAAAAGAAACCCACTCTAGTCTGTCCCTCATTCAGAAATTCAGTGATATAATTTCTGCACTTAGAGAAAAACATACTGTTAAGTATTTTGGCACCACAAACTATTTATCCTGATGATTGTGTGGGTAAATTAATGAATCCAGATTCCTATGAAACTTCAGTGTCCTTGATTTTGCTGACAGAAAATGTAGTCACATGTTACCTTCTATGTCTAATAGTCACAGGGCTTTATTTGCTAAATCGCATTGTGACTCTATAAAGTTTTTGAAGGTCAATTACATTACAAAGTCTTTTCAAATATTTTGAGTGCTCCTCATTCTTCATACTACAAATGCCTTATTTCTTTTCTATGCTCTGGAACACCTTCCTATTCCATTTGAATCCAGTCATTTAATCATTGCAAGTTTCTGGAATATATACTTTATGCCAGATTCTAAGATAGAGCTGCAAAAGCTAGAATGGAGCTGTTCTTGCCTTCAAAACCTGGAACATATTGAGAAGTAAGAAATGTGGTAAGTGTTACAGTACAGACAGATGCCCTCTACCAAGGCAGTCACTTGCTCACTTACAAACAGCTCTGCAGTACTTCAGGTCCATAATAACAAAGGTCAGTGTTTATAACAGTCAAACAGGAACATGGCAGAAACTACATCAAGCATCACTTAACTTAGGTTGAGTGCATTTAGAAGCTTAGAAAAGCAGATCCCATCAAGACCAGGGAAGGAGATTAGAGCAGATCCCTGCCATGATGGGGCTGTGAGAAGACGGAAGCCCATGACACTAACTCTGGAACAAAATGGAAATAGTTAATCCATGTCCACAAGGAGACCTCTCACCTCACAAGCCACAGCAGGGACAGCCTCCACCTTCTGCCCAAGCCCATCTGTTATGCTTCAGCTAGATTCCACACTCAGACAGATTTAGATAGTTAACATCATTATCTAGTAAATTAGTAAATATTTAATCTTGATCATGGACACATGTTATAAAGCTGCTATAGCTATGATGTGACCTTGTTAAAAAGACCAACTCAGTTGCCTGGAGAACTCCAAGGTCCTTACCCAGCAACTCATACAGAGAATTCAGGATGGAATCCCAGGACTCCCCAGCTTCTCACCCAGTGTAATTGGCAAAGTGTGTGGCACTGCTGCAGACGTGAGTTGCAGTCAATGCACTCCAGCACAGAGTTATCATTCCCTAGAGGATAAAGAATCCCCATCAGAAACCATCTGCTGACAGAAAATGCTAACCTGACTTAAGAAAGAAGTCTGGCTCATAGTGTGTCTGTTAATCAAAAAGAAAATTGAGATAGCTTCTTTAAAAGACAGGCAGAAACACATTTGCACAGGAAATGAAATGTTCTTCATACAATTCAAGTGATTTTAAATTCCAAGGGTCATTTTCAAACAGTAAGAGAAGAATAACATAAAAATACTCACTGCACAATTGCATTTATACAGTTACATGCTAGACTAAATGGCAGTCTATTGTTAACCATCATTCCTGGACAGTTTTAACTACCTTAGTGAGACAATTCTTTCATTTTTTATGAATCTTTTCTTCTCCTTTATTCCTTGTTGTTCCTGCTTTGCTGATTGGTTCATAATATATATACATATACATATTTCTTGTTTCTCATCCTTAGCATTTTTAGTGCAGTTATTTTTCCTTGCCTTGGTTGCAGGTTATGGCATTTTTGTTTTGTTTTATACTTGTTTGCTTATTTCTCATTTCTCTCTCCTTCCTTCTCCCACTAAAAGCTGAATTTCCTTATTCTCTCTTTCTTCCACTTTTGTTTTTGGTATTTTTTCCTCCTCCCTCTTGAATAACCTTCACTTGCTTCATCTGTGTTCTCTCAGCTCACATTTTGAGCATTCTAAACTTATTTTGACTTTCCTATCACATCTTATTTTTTCTTAATGAACTGTATTCCCACCACCTTTTAGAACTATTTGGTCCATGTCTCTGCTGCCCCCACCATTCATGCTGATGTAGTAATTAATTATATAGATGGTGTAATCAGCACCTGCTTCTTCCTATGATGCCAGTTCTTGTTCATACCTGTTTATTGTTTTGCTGCCAGTGATTGCTGACCTCACCATTTC
Source organism: Sciurus niger (assembly GCA_020740815.1). NCBI lineage: Eukaryota > Metazoa > Chordata > Mammalia > Rodentia > Sciuridae > Sciurus > Sciurus niger. Next base: position 145,560 of record JAHUXG010023972.1, on the reverse strand, counting down.
TGTTTTGGGGTAATTAGTGATGTAGATGTCATAGTAGGCACTGGGTATTTATTTTAATGCTGTATATAGTTTGCTTCAGTTGTTGCTTTGTAATTTTTTTTCCTGCATTTTCTGGGAAGTACTAGGGGATTCTGTCCCAGTAAAAATCCACATTGCCCAAGGCAGATCATATGCCCAAGTGTACCACAACATTCCCTACTCCTGATGGTAGATATTTTCTCAGTTATCCAATGTCTACATCTCTCAACCCATTTATGAGTTTGTCTAAGAGGAACTTAAAACATGAGGAGGATGAAGGGTTAATTAGGGGCTTCCTGTTCTGCTGTACTTCCAACATCACCCACATATCCCCTCAATACCTACATTGTATTGTGATGATGTGGTTTAAATCAAGGGCCTTGTACATTCTGCACACACTTTCTTACCAACATCTCCCTTTATATTGGGTCCTATCACCCATTCACATTTTATGTTATTTGCGATAAGGTTGGATTTATATGGGGCTTTCTATTGCTCTTAACAATATAATTTTTTTTCTTACATATGGATTTTGTTTGTATTGGGTTTCCTTGTTGTTTATTATTGCAATATTATTTCATAATATACATTAGTGTCAGGTAATGACAGCTACTTTTGCTCCTAGAATTCAGAAGTTTTTTGGCTAATTTTATATATATTTAAACTTCCAGATGAATCTTAGAAATTTTTGCTTTGGTCCCCTCTTCCATTAAAAATAAATTATGTTGAAATTTTGTTGGAATAATATTATAGATTAATTTGGGGGAAAATGGTCATCTTTGTAGTGATAAGTTTTATCATCCACACACCTGGTGTATATAATCGAGGCTTGTGTGCTTCTGTAAATTTTAATGTTCTCATGAATTCTACATATTTCCATTTAAAAATGTGTACATGTGAATTGCCACATGTGTGTGGCAACTATATTAAACTTACTGTGGTGTGTTATTCTATTTGTTAGACTGGATGTAATGTGAACAAAATGTGGCTGTGCCCTACAAACAATTTTCTGCATACTTTATCATTTATCTTTTCCTCCCACTCCCTGAGTTTCAACTGTTTGGACCAATAATGCTATATCATTATGTTAGCATGGTTCATATGTGCAGTTACATAGGTCTATGCTTCTCCCAGGGGACTATCATGTGTCTTTTTTGTGCGTGTGTGTGGTACTGGGGATTGAACCCAGGGCCTTGTGCTTGCAAGGCAAGCACTCTACCAACTGAGCTATCTCCCCAGCCCTCATGTGTCTTTAATAGCAGTTTTCACAAATAGATAATGATAACATTGCATCTTCACTTTATGAGCATTCATTCATTTGTTCCATGTCTTCATCAGTACTATTTAATTTGTCTATATGTTGTGACATTTTTACATTTCTTTAATTTCTAAAAACACATTGAGCTTTTTTAGAATTATTGAATACTTAGATATCTACTACATAAAGTGACTATTCAAGTCTCTTACCTGCTTTTGAGGTCTCTATCTTTTCTTATTAAAAGTATATGACTATATGTGAGACAATTAGTTTTCCCTATCTTTCACTTCTATTTGCACTGTTCAGTGGTATCATTTGATGAATAGAACTTTTATTTCAGTTTTGCTCAAATTAAAGTTTTAGAAATATTATTTTATGTAACCTTTAAAATTAATAAATGCCTTTTACCTCTGCAGGGGGCCTGGGCAGTGAAACCAGGGGTGCTCTACTGCTCAGCTATATCCTCAATCCTTTTTGATTTTGAAAAAATTTTCCCATTATGTTGCCCAAGATTGCCTGCCACAAACTTGTGATCTCCCTGCATCAGCCTCTTGAGTAGTAGGTACTACAGGTGTATGCAACCACATCCATCCCATAACTCCCTTTCTTACAACAACTTTTAAAGGTTTTATATTTTGCTTTTACACTTAAATATTACCTCTGAAAATGTTTATCATGTGGTATGAGAAAGGGTACAATTGCTTTTTTTTTTTTTTTTTTGGTTACACAGCATCCATTGTTCCATTGTTCCAGTGACTTTCTTTGGAAAAGATGTCATTTTTCTTCTTTGCTGCAGGGCAATTTCTATCACTTATTGTTTAAATGGCAAGGATCTTTTGTAAGGGTCTTTTTTTTGTTTTATAGGTCTGCTTATTCATCTCATTATGAGGTCTACACTGATTTTATAATAATTTTAGAGCATTCAGCCATGTGCAACATGTTTTGATCAGTGATAAACTTCATATACAACAATGGCTACAACATATCACCTAGTAGTATATATTCCTAGTAGTATATTATTTAGATTGGTGTCATTATATTCTGTGATGTTGGAAAAATAACAGTTGCCTTCTTAGTCTCTTTTTAAGATTACTTGTATAAAATTGTGTTTCCTTTTTAATTTAAGCTTGAGATGTATCCACACTTTTAAACCTGGATTGTAGTATAATAGACACATATAGTGGTATAATTGTCACTTGTGTCTATTTAAGTTATATATTTTTATCTTTTGACATATATACATATCAATGAAATTAGCCCTACAATGTACATAATTAGCATATCCATTACCCTAAAGTATTCCCTAGTATCCTTTTAAAGTCCCTTCTTTCTGCTTTTCTACACCACTTTTTATTTAATAAGTTTAATCTTACTGAGCAAAACAAAAACAAAACAAATATCAAAATTATATAGATGAATTATCACAGAGGGAACACAACATGTAACTACTACCTGCATCAAGAAATAGAACACTGATAATGCCCTGGACAATCCCTCTTCCTCTTCCTCTCATTATCCTTTCCATTCTTCCTAGTGGTAACTCCTATGTTGCTGTTTTAACTATTACCATTAAGAGTATTCTTTTTTTTAAATAAAAAACAAAAAGTGTGACAATTTATATATTAAGTTATAAAAAAAAATGGGGGTATTAAAAAGAGGGCAGCCATGAGGCTAGGCTCCAGCCCTGAGTCCAGACTAGTGCTGAATGAAAGGAATCTAAGTGAATTTCAGGGGAGACATGCAGGGAAGAATGGAACTGCATGTGAGACTGGGGGATATGGAGGACCCTTAGAAGGCTCCCTTGGAACAGAGGCTGGTGGGATAGGTGGGGTGAGGGAGGAAGAGTGCAAGGAAGGAGAGAGGTGGAATGGGATCAACTGGGGAGTTCATGTGGGGCAGGTCTTAAGGTGGAACACTGGCTTACTGAAGGTATTGGGGAAGTGTCTGGAGAGACAGAAATGAGAAGCCTTGGGAGAAAAAGAAGGTGGGTGTCTCTACCCAAACCTCCAGTCGCTGAGGGACCTCCCACCCCCAGCCCATCAGCAGAGAGCTTTGCTGTCACCTGTTTTCTGCTTTCTGCCACTTGGGCCTCTTCCTCTTCAGCATCTTCATTCAACTTTAGCTCTTCATCATCCTGTTCTTTCTTCTCATCTTTATCCTCTTCCTCTCCATCCTCAGTAGTTCCTGTTGTTACTCATCAGCTTTGTTCTCCTCCTTCACTACATTTTTCACTATGTCCAGTGTGCCTTCTCATCTTTGTCCTCCTTCAGGTCCTCAGCACTCAGCCACTGCCTCTTCCATCTTCTCTGACATAGTTCTGGGACCTGAATATAGATGGCAGGGACTTGGGTGTACACATGTCATTCTGTCTTCACAAGTTTGTAAAGTACGTGTACTTTTTTTAATTTAAAAATGAGGAAAATGATATTCCTGAACATCAGTGTGCTGCTCACCATTAATAACAATTTATCAAAAAGACCAATGTATTTAGGAACCAACAATTTCAACTTTTTCTCCTGGAGATTCCTGCTTTAACTATAAAGGTCACCATTCCCTGACAATACAGAAAGTCAAGTAAAAGTACCTAATAAATGCTGAGAAGAAATAACTGCAGCAACAATATTAATGTAATATTAATTAGAAATAAAACACATAACAGTACTATCTCCTGGGCTGGGGTTGTGGCTTAGTGGTGGAGTGCTCACCTAGTATGCATGAGGCCCTGGGTTTGATACTCAGTACCACATAAAAATAAAATAAAGGTATTGTGTCCACCTATAACTAAAACAAAATATTTTTAAAAAGAACTATCTCCTAAGCTCCCCCTCAATAAAATTTGTCTCATAATTAAATTTTCACATGGATCAAAGTCAAATTTATTATTAAATGTAAGTGTCACTTTCAGGTCAGGGAGATTAAAGTCTTCCACAAGAATTAAGAACTCTATTTGGATAATCAAGAGATACTCAAATAAGGATGTGTCTTAGGGGAAAGTATTACATTGTTTATCCCAACCCATTCCAGAGGAGAAGATGGAATGTCTTAGTGAGTTTATCATCAAGTACTGTGGCGTGTGGAATTGAAAGAAGCAATGCACAATCATTGAATACATTAGTTTTCTAAGTAAATACTTTTTTGAAATTACAGGCAGAGTCAATTATGTGAAAATTGATAAATTATAAGTTTATAATTATAAACATAATTTAAATATAATATCATATAAAATATTAGAGACCAAATTTTTAAATTTTTTAGGTGTATGCTGAAATATAATTTAAAGTATATTTCTTGTTTTCAGCTGAATTCCAAAAATGTCTGAAAATCTCATGTTACTTATTCATGAATTATCTTTACCAACTTTCCTCTCGGTCATTATTTAGTTATCACATACATCTTCTACTAGAAGAGAAAGTATTAGCCTTAATGAGTCTCATTTCTGTCTGTGCCTGTGTATGTTTAATATTCTATGGTGTATCCCATACTGTGCTTGCCCACTACTTCACAACACCATGCCTGGAATGTAGATATCAGCACAAATGTACCTGTATACATTATTCACATAGAGTTGGTGGGGTGAAATTGCCAGGAATAAAATTGACAATGAGGTGATTGACAGAGGAGACTCAGTTCTCCTGAGGTCTCCTGCACTGAAGGTGCAGTGCCAGCTAGGGCCAGTTCAGATGTCAAAAAAAAGAAAAAAAAAATGCTCCTTGGAGTACCCTATAGCATGAGCTTTCTAATTCCTCCATTCCAGAGCTCTTTATTCCATCATCTTCACCACAAGCCTCACAATGCTGCTCCTCGAAAACCTTCTATCCTCCTCTCTTGACCACTTCTATGTGGTTTGCATAAGGCACTGGGGATCCAGGAATTACACATTGGTAGCAGAAAACCTCAAGCTCTTCATTGCCTCATTATTGATATACACCCATCTCCCTTGGGTTCTTGGACTCCTTCCCATATGCTTCATCCTCACATTCAGTTCTTCATACTACTCTTATTATATGGCTCTTAGCTTGGTGTTTAGGGAAAAGCTGAAAATCAATTGAGGGCAGAAAGAGTTAGAGGGGTTCCCCCCAGGATGGGAAGAGAATGGTAATAATGTAGAAGTCAGAATTGTGCCATCTAGAGGTATAACTATTCAGGAACAGTGACTATTTTTGTCTAAGATAGGGGTTTTGGCTGTCATTTTGTGTACTCAAATCATATGTGCCTCAAATATCCTGTGAGTGACAAAGATTCTCTCCTTTGTCTAATTCCAACCTGTCTCCTTTGAGCCCCCTTTGGACTAGGCCTTAACCTTGGTCTGTAAAGACTTGAACAAAACACTAAATAGTTTCTAACAACTCAGGGCCTATCATCTGGCATGATGCCATCACCCACTAAAAAGCCCATCTGGGCAAACCAAAGCCTTTGTGGAAATTTCTGTTTGTTCCTGCAAACATCTGATGGCAGGGTTTTGGCTCCCATTTAAAGGAGATCAACAGCTTAACTTTCAAAAGTAGTAGTTAATTAATGCTGTGTTTCCTTTAGACCAACCCACATTGTGCTTTTGTAACTTTTATACTTTGATACTACTGAGCTCATGGTAAGCTGTCTTATATTCTTTTTGAAGTAATCAGTCACTCTGTACAGATTGAAATTGAATTTACATCACTTTTTCTAGTGCAGTAATTTTTTTTGTGTGATGCTGGGGATTGAACCCAGTGCTTGCAAGGTAAGCACTCTACTGACTGAGCTATCTCCCCAGCCCTTCTAGTGCAATAATATTGATTAAAACTTTTTCCTACCAACTTAAGGAATGACTGACTTTCTCTTTCTCAGGAGATTCTTTTACCACCCATTTAGGGTCTGGTGAAGGAGCTTCTGCCTTAATTACAGAATGTCAATATCTCCTGTTATGTGATAGGTCTACGCTAAGTGTGTTGAAATCATGATGGCAAATGTTCCATCCAGTCCCTACATTTCCAAGCCCATTATAGTTAGGCAGGGCCACATGTCATAACCAGTGAACCACTTTCAAGCAAAGCACAAAAGTACCAGTGTCCAACCCAGGTCATGTTTCAGATGTACCATAAGATGGTCACACCAACAGCCTAGGTCTTTGAGATCCTTTGGAGTATGAACTACTACTTGTTTACCCATATGGAAAGGTGAGTAGGAAATAAATAATCTGAAACCACTGAAAGAAGGTCATTCTTTTTTAATGGATAGTTAGTTAAATGAAGTGGGCCTTGCAATTTCCCCCACCTTTCACAACTACATGGAATAAAGCATTTAGACAGTGAATTGAAATGAAAAGTCAAACACTCCTGTTATCCTAGCTGCTCAGGAGGTTGATTCAGGAAAATCACATGTTTGAAGCTAGTCTCAACAACTTAGCAAGACACTGTCTCAAAATAAAAAGGGGTAGAGTTGTGACTCAGTGGTTAAATGCTCCTGGGTTTAATCCCTTGTACATAAAAAAGAGAGAGAAGAAGAAAAAAGAAGGAAGAAGAAGAACAAAAGAAGAAGAAGAAGAAGAGGAGGAGGAGGAAAGAAAGAAAGAAAGAGAAGAAAAGAGAAAGAAAGAGAGAAAGAAAAAAAGAAAAAGAGAAAGAAGAAGAAGAAGAGGTGGAGAGGGGAAATTTGCAAGTAGTCTTAAATAGGGAGTAACACATTTATACACATAAGAGAGAGAGAAAGAGAAATAAATGATAAGTGCACCTTTTTGAGGGTAAATACAGTGCCCCACATGCATTGCAGTCAGATGATAATGAGCACAAGCAAAAGATGAAGAGAGTAGTAATTTGGGTAATCCAGGGTTCTACAGAAATCATGTGTCAGGAGTTTTATCAGAAGATTAAGGGTATATGGGTTTGGCTCAGTGATAGAGTGCTTGCCCAAAATGTGTGAGGCACTGGTTCAATCCCCAGCACCACATAAAAATAAATAAATAAAATAAATGTTAAAAAAGACAGGAAACACAGTTGAGATCCTATGTACATGACTCAATGTCTTACACTCTTCATCTGAATTTGATTCTGTGTGTGTGTATGTGTGTGTGTGTGTGTGTGTGTGTGTGTGTAAGATGGTTTATAAACATTCTTTTTTCTTTTTTTATTTGTTGTTTCTAGATAAACTTGAAAGAGTGTATTTTGACATATTACACATACACAGAATATAACCCATCCATTAGGATTCCATTCTTGTGGTTGTACATAATGTGGAGTTACACTGGTCATGTACTGAATTTCATTCTCTAAAGTGAGTTCAATGTGAGTTTGGTGATCTCTGAATTTTCTCTTAGGATTTCAAAGGCAGTGTCCTCCCCCAATATCACTTTTGTGACTTCTTTACCACTTTTCAAGTGTAAAGACCCAGGAGCTACTCTTCTTTGTTCTCCTTTGAATGAATCTGACTTTTCTCAATTCTGGAAAATTCTGTGGGAATACAAGCTCAGTGGAGGATCTTCCATCTCCTGTGATATGGGACCTAGACCCTGTGGGGTTTGAGTATAGCTTCCTGTTAGAGTAACATCATTGGTATGAGGGGTAATTTCTGCTTTTTTTTCAAATGGAGTTCCAGGACCTAGAATCAAAAATCTCATCAGCAATTATGGCTGCAGAAAGTGAATGGATTACCATAAAATTTATTGTTGAAGTTCTGGTGAATTACAAAGATTCATCAAAAAGCAGTACTTCTCTTTTGCAGCATAGAAATCTGACAGTGGATAAATCTCTTCTGATCCCTATTTGAATTTGGAAAATCAACACTAAATTTAATGAGATTACCTTGTGAACACCGAGAAATACTGAAATATAATCATTTGTTTACTAAGTGATTGCTCATAAAACTAATGAAATCATAATATGTTTTCTAAAAGGAATAGATATAAGTTCTTTTAACAAGAGAACTAAATGCATTAATGAGGACTTCATTATGATCTTATCAAATTACAGTTATGCCCCAGAAATGCCACCTCCTAGTACTATCACAGCAGGTATAGAATTTCAACATATGGCTGGGTGTGGTGGCACCTGCCTGTAATCCCAGTGACTCAGAGTACTGAGGCAGGATGATCACAAGTTCAAGGCCAGGCTCAACAACTAAGTGAGTCCCTCAGTAACTTACTGAGTATCTTTCTAGAAATAATAAAAAAGAACGGGTTATGTAGCTCAATGTTATAGTTCCCCTGAATTCAAACCCCAGAATGGAAAAAATAAAAAGAAGATTTTAATGTGTGAATTTGGGTAAGAACATAAAAATAAGTTCCTAACAGTGTTTTGTTTATGTTGGATATTATTGGCATTGTGGTTTGCCTGAGACATTTATCTTCTATTTCCATTTTTAGCAGTGGTTTTTCTTAAGTTCATCAACCTGTAAAGTACACTTCATTGTGGGTTTTATGTTATGTTATGTTATGTTATGTTATTTATTTCCATACTGGGGGTTAAACAGAGGGGCACTTTACCACTGAGCTACATCCGCAGCCCTTAATAACTTGCCAAGGTTGACCTTGAACTAACAAACCTCCTGCCTCAGACTCCCAAATTGCTGGGATTACAGTTATGCACTGCCGCACCTGGTTAATTTTATGTAATTTAATAAAACACAAGATTAATTCTGGAGAGCTTCAATCATTTTAAAGTTTCATTTAAGTACATAAGGTAACTTTTCATTTTCAAAGTATAATCTTTGATGTCTTCACTTTATAATTTTTGCTATACTACTTTTTCTTTTATTAGCATATTTTAGAATTTGAAGAAAATTTGTATTAGTGTTATGTTATCTTCTAAAATTTACTTTAGTCCAGGTATAGTGGTGTGTGCATTTAATCTAAGGCAGGAGAATTACAAGTTTGAGGCTAACCTTGGGAATTTACCAAATCCCTCTTCCAAAACAAAAATTAAAAATTCTGAAAATAAAACTCAGTGCCAAGGTGCCCTGTGTTAAATCCCTGGGTTCACATGTAAAAACAAAACAAAACAAACAAACAAACAAAAACTTATTTTCAACAGAATGTTCTAGCAATTCAAAATGCACTGAGATTTGAGTATTGGGTTTGTATTGAAACTAACTATAAGTGTTACATGAAGAAAATACAAAAAATTGCAGTCTGTTGAAGAACTACAAAAGAAATTTCTCCTTAATAATCAGGGAGGGTTTTGGAAGAAACTTCCATAACATATACCCCATTTAAAATTATTTCTAAATTATTTCATTTCTCTCCTGATGGAGCCAGTATTGTGAATGATACTTTCCTTATTTTCTTCATAGTTTTTTAACTGTATGTTTATCCCTTCAACAGTATACTTTAACTCATAATTTTCAATTTATGTATTATTGTTTATTTCCCATTATGAATCTTGCATGGAATTGTAGTATATTTACTGTTTTATTTAATAGACTATTTATTTCAGTACTGGAAATTAAACCCAGGGTTGCTCTACCACTGAGTTACACCCGCAGACCTTTTTATTTTTTTTTTTTTATTTTGAGATAGAGTCTTGCTAAGTTGTAATAGGCTTTATTTCTCAGTGTAGTTTTAGATTTACCCCCAAATCCAGCAGTCAGTACAAAGTTTGCATTTACCCCTTTGCCTTACTTAGCTCATAGTTTCCCCAATTTTTAACATCTTATACCTGTGTAGAGTGTGTTTCTTACAACTGATGAGTCACTATATTACATTTCACAATGAAAACAATGGTTTAATAACTAAAGCTCATACTTTACATTATTTTTTGTTGTTGTTGTTTGTTTTGTTGGTTGGGTTTTTGTTTTGTTTTGTTTTGTTTTTTTGATATGTGTGTGATGCTAGGGATTGAACCCAGGAGTTTCCAACTACAGAGCTACATCCCCATACCATCTTGTAAAATTTGAGCCAAGGTCTTGCTAAATTGCCAACTCTGGCCTAGAACTTGCTAACCTCCTACATAAGTCATCAGAATTATAGGCACATGTCCCCACACCCAGTTCAGTTCACTCTTTTGAGAAGTATACTTATATGCATTTGACAAATGCATGTGATTTGTATCCACCATCACTATATCGTGCTGAAAATTTTACTGTCCAGAAAAATCTTCCATGTTCCATGTGCTCATCACACTTTCCATTATTCTGTTTTTTTTTCCTTAAATTCCTTGGCAACATTTGATATTTTTACAGTCTATACGGTTTGTCTTTTTCTGAATGTTATTTACTTGGAAACATATTGTACAATCATATTGTACATATCAAACTTTCTTCTTTGACTTAATACTATGTATTTAAGTCTCTTCATATCATTTTATGTCTTTATAGCTCATTTTCTGGATAATATTACATTGCATAGATATGCCACATTTTATCCACTCACCTATTAGGTACATTTTAGTTGCCTCTATACTTGGCAAATTCTGAATAAGACTACCAGAAATGTTTATGTGAAGATTTTTCTGTAGAAAGTCAGTTCATTTGTGTAAATACTTAGCAATGGGATTGTTGTACCATATGAAAAGACCATATTTATGTAAGTACTAGAGTTCTAAACTGTGTTACAAAGTGATTATTCTACTTTTCATTTATGCCAAGAATGAGTAAGAATATTTATTGCCTCAAATTTTTTACTGGCTTTTGTGCTCCCAGTGTTTCTGTTTATATATATTGTACTAGGTGTGTGATGGTACTTTGTCATCATTTTAATAAGCAATATCCTCATGACATGCTGTTGAGCAATTTCTCATATGCTTATTTTCTGTAAGTATGTATTGGGTGAGATGTCTTTCCAGTCCTTTTTTCCAGTTTTCAATTGGTTCCTTTATAACTGTTTTAAGTGCTCTTTGTGTATTTTGGGATTTTATAAGATATGTGGTTTATATTTTATGCCAATCTTTGACTTTTCTTTTAATTAAATTAACAGTGTATTTCACAAAACAAAATTATTTTCAATAAAGTCACATTTTAATTTTCTCATTTACTGATACTTGTTTTGATTTTATATCTAAAACCTAATTGCCAAGCATGAAGTCATCTTAAGTTTCTCTGTTCTTTGGAGATTAATTAGTTGACTATATTTGTGTGAGTTTATTTCTAGGTTATATATTCCATTCCATTGATCTATTCTCATTTTATTTGTCAAATATTGAGGCAGGAAGGTAGCCCATAGGCAGATAGGATAAAGACCCTTGGAGAAGAAGAGGAGGGAAGGAGGACATCATGCTAACTTGAAAAGAGACATCCTGAAAGACATTCCCTGACTTGGTACAACCTGTCAGCATTAACCACAAAGTCTTCTGACCTATAATAACTTCTTTTGTTCCTCACTGCTGCAATCACAGCAGTCTTTCCTTAATTACCCCTGTCCTTACCCCAGCAATGACTGACCACAAGCACACCTCTACTCCAAATGCTTCTTCCTCTTTCTCAAAGATGTGTCAAAAAACACTGGGTGAGACCCATTCTCTTAATTATGTAAATAAGGGATTGAAATTTTGCACTTCTGATTGGTTTATGAAACTCACAGCTTGAATAGCTTGATTGGTCCATGCTGGCATCTCTTACCCCACAAATCACATGTGTTTGGCCATCAGATATGCCTTTAAAACCCCTAGACAATGGACATCAGTTAGCATCCCTCTCTTCCCTCCTCCCCCACCCTTTGGAGTTCTTTTTTTCTTTATACTACTCTGATAAATCCACTTACTTTGCTCTCACCCTTGCATCTGTGGATTTCATTCCTTGAATTTGGGAGACAAAGAACCTGACTGCCTAGATCCAGTGTTACAATGTCACACTGTGTTGATTACTAAAGCTTTAGACAAATTTTAAATTTGGGTATTGTCATTTCTATGAATTTATTCTTCAGTATTTTGTTGAGCATTCTTGGTCTTTTGCCTTTCCATGTAAAATTTAGAATCCATTTTTGATATTTATAAAACAATTTATGACTTTTATCAGGATTGCATTGGATCTATTTATTGGACTTGTGGAGAACTGACATTTTAATAATATTGAGGCTTCTGATCTGTGAACATGGAATATCTCACCCTTTATTTACACATTATTTAATTTTTTTTATCATAAATTTTCTTTTTTGGGGGGCCAGGGAATGAACCAAGCTCATCCTCATGAATGCTAGATACACACTGCCTCTGTGCTACATGCTACATCTCTAGCCCTTTCATCAAAAATTTGTATGTTTTGTTATGTAAATTTGAAAGATTAATAAAGAATAATATTTTTCTGTTCTTTTTTATTTGGTGCTATGTAAGTAGTATTGTGCTTTTTATAATTTAATTGTTTATTGATCATGTGCATAAACATAATTGACAAATATTAATCTCATGTTTCTCAAAATTTATATAATTCCTTATGCGTTCCAAGACATTTTATCAATTCTTTGAGATTTCTGTGTAAACAATAATGCCATCTGTGAACATAATTTTATCTCTCCTTTCTCAAAGTGTACATTCTTCTTCCTTCTTTTGTCCTTATTTTTTGTAACTATTGAAATGGTTGTTTTTTAACTTTTTGTTTAACTTGTTAATATACATTTTACTGATGTTTGAATTTTCAATCAGACTTATATGGAAGTACTTTTAGTTCTGGTGTAAAATTTTGAAAATGACACATAAAATATTAGCCTAGATTCTCTTATGTAAGAAATCACTTTCAAAATGTAAAAATTAATGAATTGATACTTGTTAAAAGAAGTCTATCTGAAAGATCTTCCAAAGGCTCAAACTGGAACAATGTAAGCAACAAAATAATGATAGCATTGCATTACAATTCAAAGAATAAAATAAATGTGAATGAGCTAATACCATATAAAAAGATCACATAAATAAGGAAAGTAGAAGAAAGGGATAAATCATCTTTGCAGAAGAATTCTTGGTAATAAGTGCAGATGATAATGGAAAATGAAAAATAGCCATTAAAATACCATATTAATAATCACTATAGGAAATTTTCACCAATGAATACAAAACTTGTGGCTGAAACTTAAAGGAGAGCAGTATATTGCATAGCTTTGGAGTATCTCCTCAATATTCATTAATACTTTAAAAAAATTTTTTTTAAATAACCTATGATTATTTAAAGCAAAAATTATAACTGCATTGTGGAACTTATGATGTGCAGATACTAAAATGTTGCAGGTAAAGTATGATACTTTTTTATTCTTTGCATCCATATTAACTCTATCCAATTGTGGTTACAGTAGATTACTTGCCTGAGCTGCTAAACTACTTTTTTGGTGCCATGTTATTTCAGTTTGGCCAAAGATTTACAAGTTTTACTCTATTATTTAAGTGAAAAGTTTTAATTTTCCTGATCAAAAAATCTGAGTGGATTGAATTATGTGGCCTGAAGAAGTAAAAATAAGTCTTTCGGTAATATGTTAAATATGGATATTGGAATCCCTTAATCAAGTAAAAATTCAAAAATGTGTCATTTCAGTACAATGAATCTGAAACAACTTTCCTATGTACATATATGAATACACCACAATGAATCTCCACATGTACAACCACAAGACTGGAATCACAATTAGAATAAGATATACTCCATATTTGTATAAATATGTCAAAATATACTCTACTGTTAATGTATATCTAAAAGGAACAAATAAAAAAGAACTGAAAAAAAATGAAAGCATATGAATATTATATAAAATCTATTGAGAGAAAATGGAACCCCTCATTAAACCAGTATGGAAAAAAATGTAATTTAAATGCTAATAAGGAATTAAACTGAATACAATGGATAATTGTTTAAGAATGTTCATAAGAAAGCTGGATGTGGTGGCATATGCCTGTGATGCCAGTAACTAAGGAGAAAAATACTGAGAATCTCAAGTTCAGTTTCAGCCTGGGCAACTCAGTAAGACCATGTCTCAAAATAAAGTGACCAGGGATGTAGCTCAGTGGTAGAAACCCCTTGGTTGAATCTCAAGTATGTGTGAAGGAGAGAAAGTGTTCATGAGACCCTGTGGTCCTAATAGGCCAAAACAGAAAAAGACCCAAATGTCTTTTTAGTTTTCCTTTTTGGTACTTGGAATTGAACTAGGTGGGGCAGGAGTTGGGCTTACCACTGACATATATCCTTAGCCCTTTTCTATGTTTATTTTGAGAGGATCTCACTAAGTTGTTCAATCTGGCTTCAAACCTCAGCCCTATTACCTCTTCTTGGATTTTGGGTTTTTATTTTTTAATTTTCTTTTGTAATCAGTTGTATGTACCTTTATTGTCTAGGAAGGCTTCTTGAGGGTGATGAAGTAGGAAGAGTGAGTAGCCCAATTCCAGGCTGGCCATGTTTCACAGGTTTATAGGTGATGGAGAACTCATCCAGGAAATGTTCAATCATTTCAGACTTGATCTCCACTTGGTTAAATGTCTTGCCAGTGTAGACACTGATCATGCTGCACACCATTTTAGGCAAGAAGATGGTGTCCTCAGCCTCCCAAATCTCTGGTATTACACGTGTGCCACCTTGCTTGACCCAAATGTCTTTCAATAGTAAAGTTGTTAAACAAATTGTGCTTCGTTCTTACGACACTGTATTGCTCAGTAATACAAAGGAACATACTACTGATGCACATCAACTAGATAAGTCTCAAGGAAATTGTGTTGAGTGAAGGAGTCTGGCCTAAAATAATATATATTGAATGATTTCAGACAGAATGAACCTTTGGTTAAAAAAATCACAGCTGTAAGTTGTATCTGTGGAAGAAAAAAAATTGCTTAAAGAGGAATATATCTATATTTTATGATGGGGATATAGGATATATGGACCTCCAGGAAGTTTTCTACATTTCCTAACTGCTCAGGTTACCCTCTCTCACTATTTAGGAATGAGCCATGTTGGGCTATAGTCACACAGTGAAAATGGTACCCAAATCTTGGAAAGATGTTTATTTGACTTACTGTCAGTTTTCTAGTGAACTGTGGATTCAGTAGGTCACTCACCTGAGCTATTAAACTGCTTTTTTGGTGCTGTGTTTTTCCAGTTTGGCCAAAGATTTTTGAGTTTTACTCTATTACTTAAGTGAAAAGTTTTAATTTTCCTGGCCAAAAATCTGAGTGGATTGAATTATTTGGCCTAAAGAAGCAAAAGTAAATCTTTCAGTAAAATATTTGCTTTAAGCTATATTTAAATGATGATAATCAAAACACCAATGAATACCCCATCCAGATAAACATAAACTCTGGGCACATGTCTCACTGATCTCATCTACTTTATGTACATAGAGGCGTTAACTAATTTGGACACTGAGTCTGTTTCTCTTTTGTTATTCATTAGCTTTACCATGTGTTTCTCAAGCTTCTTTGGACTTCTTTTGAGTTTTCAGTAACTTATTGTTATACATAATTATATTATCATTATTCTTAAAATCAGTTTTATGCTTTCTTTGCCTCAATCTGTGTACACAGCTGTTATCTGGAGCTATAGCATTCAATTTATTCACCTTTTTCACTGCTCATAGACTTTGAGTGGTCAAGTTTGTCTGATATCATTTTGTTGAAAATGTCATTCTTGGTTTTGTCACTAAATGTTAAAGCTTCTTCAATTTTTTGCATCTTAGAAAAAATGGTGGACTTTATATTATGGATAAATTCAATTTTACTGGAAAATGTCAGTGAAAATATATTAATGAACTAAATTCACTATCTGATAATTCAATCACGTGTGTTTGTTATGAACATTTATCTTTATGTGTGTCTATGTGAGTATATATTGCATTATTTGGATAATCATTGACATCAAACATTTTTTCTTTTATTCTTTGTGATCTTGAGCTCCCAGATTTAAATCCTCAGGCTTCCCTGCCTCATCAACAGTGACTGATTCCCTTGAGACTATATGTAGTGCATTATTACACAGCAATCAAAATCTGGCTCCAGAGCTTGAGAATATCCTTAGTTTTCAGAATACAGGTTTTGTTTGTGAACTGCTACTGAAGCAGACTCCTTATCTAAACTAGCCCAAATGTTTGCCTTTTTTGCTTTTGATTTCTTTTTTGTATATTACTGCCATATAACTCCAATTTCCTATGTGTTTAATACTTTTATTCTCGACTTGACAATTGGCCTTTTTTTGTTAAAATGAATACACTGAAAGATAAAGTATCAGAAGCTTTGGACTGCAGCTGTCATCCTCATAGTAAATCGGTGACACTTAATGCCCTTCTTTCCAGTGTAGGCTGACCTAGCCTGGGAAATGCTTTTGATCTGAGTACAGTGTTGGCTAATTTGGACACTGAGTCTGTAATATCCTGTACTCACTTGTGATTCTGTTCATGAGGAATAGTCCTTTAAATGAAGGAGAGGGAGACAACTGTGCCAACTCTAGTAAACCAAAATCTACATTGTGCACAACCATAGAAATGAAAAGTTGTACCACATTTGTGTACAATGAATCAAAATTCAGTCTGTAAAAATAAAAAATAAAATAAAATAAATCAAACTCTGCCAAAATGCAAAATCCCAGTGCAAGGAAGAACCATTTCCTGAAAATAACTTTAGCCAACAAACTATCATTCTGACATTACTTACACAGGGATCTTGTACCACCTCCTGTCACTCTGAACCTGAGGGTTTGGGTCCTTGGTATAACTTTCCACTTAGGAATGCATTCAGAAAGAAGGGTGAGACATTGCACAATCTCACAGGACTTTATCTCTCAGAGCCCAGAGCTCTGGAGTTTCTCTGCTTGTGAGACCCAGGTATGTCTGCCAGGACCTGTTTTACTCTGTGAGAAGAAAATACTATAACATCCCTAGGAAGCCTGTCTGGACACCTGAAATACTGGGAAATGATGAATATGCTGTGCTGGGCCTCCTGATAAAATGAGGGCATCAGAATTGGAACCAACCAAAATCAGCTGTGGAGGACCTTGACTCTTTCCACAGTTACCTCCAGATCCAGTGAATCCAAGTCCACTGCTTATACAACTTGGCCCTGTCTCCTCTGTAACATGAGGTGGGAGTTTAGCCTGCAGTTGGGATGTCTGAGTGTCCTGTCCCTGCACAGAGATTTAACATGGAATCTGTGTGTCTCCCAGATTGTG
Organism: Sciurus niger; assembly: GCA_020740815.1. Lineage (NCBI taxonomy): Eukaryota > Metazoa > Chordata > Mammalia > Rodentia > Sciuridae > Sciurus > Sciurus niger. Next base: position 128,258 of record JAHUXG010023972.1, on the reverse strand, counting down.
CAGTGTCCATGAAAAAGTCATCAGGAGAGAATCCAGCTTGGTATATGGAGTACTATAGGAGCATCTGTGTTCCTAGGAGAACTTAGTTCATCCTCTGGCCCTTGGGATCACTCATTTTTCTTGAGTCCTTCAAATGTATGTGACCAGATGTTAAATCTAGGACCACGTTCCCCCATTCTAACTCCTCATCAGGCTGGCAAAATAATGTTAAAATTTAAATTCTCTTTCTATTCCAAAATCTCAATTTCCTCTCTCTATTTTTCCAGGCAACATGGGAAACTGGCACAGTATTTTCTTTGTCATTTTCCCCTTAGTAATGAATGATACTTGTATAAATGTTTATTTTCTAGTTGTTAATAGTTCATATAGTTAGAAAATAGAAAATATTACCTAACTCTGCTGTAAAACAATTTTTGTGTCTCTTCTTGTTTGTCTTTCCTATGCACAGTCACCTTATCAGAGTATCTTGGGTTAAGGTTCTTTTTGGAAACTGTAAAGGGTGGTGTGTCCTCTTTATTTTATCATTTCCTAGTCTTGTACTTTCCAGAACTTCCTGAGGCTGAACTGGTGCCCACTGGTGTCATTTATTTTGGATTGTCTAATAAATAGCAACCTCTAGTCATCTTTTCCTAGAGGACAGCTTTGGATATGGGGTGGATCCTAAAACAGGAGTAGCTTATTTCCCTGGGGATGAAGGGAATCTCCTATTATCTAATTTACTTATATAGCTAACATCTTGGGGCATGAAAATTTCCCCCACAACACCAGTTTCCATTTCTTGGATATACATATGGTCATCTTAGATGCATGCATTGAGGGGAAATACAGAAATTGTTCTCCCCTGTATGTTTTCTCACAGTGATGAAGGGAGGAAGATTATTCCAAAGTACAAGGAAAAATGTGTGTAAGAGTCTGCAATGTACTTCCTGTATACTTTTTTGGTAGTGGGGATTGAACCCAGGGCCTTGTGCATGCTGGGTAAGTGGTCTACAATTGAACTACATCCCCAACCCACACAATGTACTTTAGTGAGGAAGAACAGAGATGGAAAAATGTCCCAGGTTTCAGGATGACTTAATGTAAACCTTGGGTCTGACATATCTTAAAAGTCAACACTGCTAATCTCTGGTTTGTCACTTTGGAAAGATTTATTGATTTATTTCAGATTCACTTTTTCATTAAGTACAAAATTTGTTTTATTAATAGATCTTGAAAGATAAGGATATATTTCCAAAGAAGCAAGAGAAGAGTTGGATTGAAGGAAAAAAATCATCTTATTAAATTACTTAAAATTTTTATTTATCTTTTTTCATCCCTAGAGTGAGTATCATAGTTTTCTCAGGTCAATTATTTTTTGGGAGGGGATTTCAAATTGAATTTCCGGTATTAACTTTGGAAATGCTACCAGGAAAAAAATATTTCTTCCATTATGGCTGCAGAAAATATGAATACATAGATATCCTTGAAAAGTGGTAAATCATTTGGTGAATTATGAAGATTCATCAGAGCATCAGTTTCTCTTCTTTGAAGGTTTCTGACAATGCATCTTATATCCTAATCTTTGGATATTGGAGTTTAATCATAAAGCCTATAGGACAGGATTTGGCAAATCCTAGAAGTGTACACATATGACTTATTAGAGATAGTGATGAATGACATTTATTGTTTTGTAAAAATAGATACTTTTGCTTTTCCTTTCGAGGTATGAAATAAAAGTGCCATAAAAGTTCTTTCTACATGTCAACATATACATGGAGTTTGAATGTTTTTACTGGATTCTTTCAACATTAGGCACTTTGCTCATTTAAAACTTTGTAAGTTGGAAACAGAGTGGACTGAGCCCAATGACTTCAAGTTGCAACTAATTTCAGCCTATAAGAGGAGGTCCTTAAAGATCTATTGGTTCTGATGGCATAAGGCACAGATTTTCAAGATGTAGTCTTGAATTGTAAAGACAATCTCTCCCACAAAAGATGTCCTATTTTAGGAGCCTTTCTTCCATTCTTATATTCCAGTCCTATTCTATGCCACACCAATTGATGTCATGATTTCATGACCTGCAGTATTGAATTTTTTTTGACAAATAAACATGGGAAGACGTGGCTACCATAGATTCCCTTGGGAATGTGTTCAGTTCTATGGGTAGTGCTGGTATTATACTATGAATGTTTGTATCCCATCTGGATTTGCCATCAGTTTTAAATACACAAGAGTTAATGAAATATACATTTAAAGAGCACTACACTCATGGTTCACAACTACTTAGAAAGTCTTGGAACAGAAGAATAGAAGAGACACATTTTCTAGAATAATAAAAGAAGTGTATTTCAACACTCTATTAATAGTTAGACAAAGGGAGAAATATACAGCTTGAACTTTATATGAAACTGATTTATAAAACTGATGTCTTAAAAAGTAGTTTAGTGTTATGCTTTTTGTTTTGTTCACTGAAATTGCAGCAGTGATGATGTCCTTTTTGTGCATTGACATGTGATAACAATTTATCTTATTACAGCTATTTAACCTCTTTTACTTGGTTTAAGTGCTGCCAGATAGAGTCTCAATTATAAAGTTAATTGTCTCTTTAAGTATCCTTGGGGGTTTTCCTTAATAATCTGTGTAAATTGATATAGAAACTCTTCTTTCTTTTTCATTTCCCTTTGATTATCTTGCTTTGGAGAATGAAGGCTCTCACTTTTGTTGACTACAGAATAAGTTCACTTTTGTTGACTTTATTAGTAGAGGTTCTTAACCAGTCTTGTAGGTTTTTATTTTATTCCAACTTTAGGTCACAGATAGCTACTTCCTTTTTACACCCTTCTATTTTTAGTAAAAGAAAAGAATCTTAAATTTTATTTCCAAGTATCTTAAAATTTTAAAGTATCTCAAAATGAATGATAAAGAAAAGGAAGCACTGAAGAAAATACAAGCCTCAGAAACTGTAGCACTTATTTTAGTTTCTATACTTAAATGCAGGTCTCCCAATAGTGTCTCTTTTAAAAAAATTGCAAAAGCATCAACCCCAAATAGATTTAGATGATTTAAACATGAACAAATTTTTACTTCCATTGATAATGAAAATTGTTAACTTGTTTTTAATATGTAAAATGTTGCCATTTCTATGTATATGCATAAAATTAAAATATTGTTTATGCATTATTTGACCATTTTTTGCTTTGCTCCCATCTCAAAGTTTCCATTGTTATTTGTTATGAAAACAACATTCTTTTGACATTCATCTGACATTTTGATCTTTATATTCCTTTTGTATTAAGTCTAACTCAGGTAAACTTGAAAAACCTGGGCTCTATGATTTTCTAGATATTTGACAAAATGTTGTCATGAAAGATCAAAAATATTAATGCAGAACCCTGAAAACTTAAGGGTTACGCCTTGTCTATTTGAAGTAATCAAAAAGTTTTATCATTGCTATACTTGCTTTATGATATAATGCATAAATTATTTAAAACTTTTAAGGTCAAATCTATAAATAAATTCTTAGTGTTCTATCTTGTGACTTTCAACCATTGTGTTTCTTGAACCACTAGTGAGCTTGCTACATTTTCACATAGCCAGGACCCAAAGTAGAACTTCTGAATCAGAATCTGCATTTTAATCAGATCTCCAATTTATGGTTGTACACTTTAATATTTTAGAAGTAACTTTCTAACTCACCATGTCAATTTATCTTGTAAAATATAAATATCACACTTAAAAGGTATATACTTGAATTGATGCCTTCATCTTACTTTTTATGCTTTAAAAAATGTAGCATTGTTTTATGGACATTCATGTCATTCATTTTCCTCAGAATTTGGTAATATGCTATTTTTTGAATAATTAAGACCACCCATATATGTCAGAAAGAGTTATCCTCTGTCTCTTATTTCATCTTGTGTCAGAATAAGAGCTTTATTAATGACTATGTAGTTGATGTGCTACAGTATTTATTTTTTAATTTCAGGAACTTTTGACATTTAAAGATGTGGCTGTTGATTTCTGTCTGAAAGAGTGGAAATGCCTGGACCCTGCTCAGTGGAATTTACATAGGAATATGATGCTAGAGAACTACAAAAATCTGGTCTCCCTAGGTGAGAATAACTTCCCTTCAGAATTCCTAAGCACTACTAATATTTATTTATTTTTACTGGGCTAAATATCTTTTCTGAGCTTTGTTGCATGGGGTATGGATTCCTTTGTTCAAGGAATAAATGTGGGTTTGTAGGTATAGGCAAGAAAATGTTCATAATATTATTTTCTTTTGTATATAACCTCCCCTATTCTTCCTTACATCATTAAATATAGATGTCATAATTATAAAAATTCAATGACATAAAATATTGTGCTCTCTGAAAAGTCCAATTTCTTCTCTTTACCTTTGATTTGGTAATAGTTGGAAGTGAACTGAGTATATGCAAATAGAAAATGTTTCCTAACTATTGTAAAGGGTCTGTCAGGAAACATTTGGAGAAATAATTTTGTAGAATTTTCTAATGTATCTTCTTTCTACTGAGCACAGTATGGGGATAGAAATGTCAGAAATTACTAGGAGAATTCCAAGGATGTTTCATGTTCCATTTTTCATTAAACAGGTCTTTCTGTGACTAAGCCATACCCAGTCACATTAGTGGAAGAATGGAAAGAGCCCTGGAACGTGAAGAAATAAGGGACCATAAACCCAGGTAGGTAGGAATGAATGAAGTAAAGGAAAGGTGAGAAGCAAAAAGGCCCAGTTATTTTACCAATAAACTCTCTTGCATTATCTCACATATGAGTTTCTGGGGGGACACCTAATATTTAAGCCATAAAAGAGAGCAAGTCTGCCAAAATTAAAACTCAAATTTTTGATGGTTTGAAATCCAGAAAGTTGTTGCTTAAAGAAAAAAAGGATTATGCTTCCAAATTTATTCCTATTTTGAATGTTGTTGGGCTGTTTGTGGACCTTTGACCTTGCATATATTTCTTAGAAAAGTTTCTATTTCTTAAAAAAAAAGAAAAAAAAGTTTTTCTTGGTATTTTGATATAGATTACATGGAATCTCTAAATAATTAAAGGTAAGACAGAAATCTTTTTACATTATCTTCCATTTCTTAAATAGACTATGTTCAGGGGCTGGAGTTGTAGCTCAGTGGTTAGAGCTCTTGCTTAGCACATGTGAGGTACCGGGTTTAATCATCAGCACCACATTAAAAAAAAATCTAAAAAAAGACTTCTGCAGTATATGGTTTAATTGCCTAATATTTGTGGATTTTCTGATTTCTACTTTTGATTTCTAGTTTTATTCTATCATGTTTAGAAAAATATTTCAGTATTTTGATATATATTAAGGTTTTTTGTGCCATAACAGCTGGTCTATTGAGAATAATATTCTATGAACTATTGAGAAAATGGAGTTTGTGGGTCTAATTGACTTATATTCCTTTATAAGGCTTTGTGTTTCCTGATTAACATTCTGTCTGGCTATATTTTCCCCTAGTGAGAGGAGATATTGAAGTCTTATATTATTGTTCAGCTTTTTATTTCCTCAATTCTCTCAACATGTGCTTCCCATATTTGGGAAATATATTTGGGAAATTTGAGTTGTGTATGCATTTCTTGTTATTGTAGTGTACTATAGAATGGCCCATTTTATCTTTTTAATATTCTACTTGCTCTTCATAAAGTTTTTTACTTAAAATGTCTTTCATTTTATATGACTTCATGTTTTATAGTGAGCTTTGCATAAGATATTTATGGCCAACTTCCTCCCTTTTGGTCACTTTAATGAAACATTTTTTCCATCCTTTTACTTTTAACCTACTTATGCCCTTACACATAAAATCAGTGTCCTATAGACAGCATGTAGTTGGACTTTTTTTTTCAGTTTTAATCCTGCTAACCAATTTATTATGTTTTGAATTAAATATATATTTAATTTGTATTACACTTTATTAAATATAAATCCATTTAAATAAACTAATGAAAAGGTTAAAATTATCACAATGATCTTGTAAATTTTTTCTGCATTTTTTGTTTCCTACTTTTCTTATTCCTTTGTATTTCATTGATTTCTTTATAAAGACATGCTTTGATTCCTTTTCCATTTCCCATTGTATCTTTTAAATAAACATATTTTATCATTTACATGGGGAATATATAAAAACAGTTAAAGCCCAAACTCTTTTTTTATTTGTTCTGATAAATTAATTATATATGACAGCAGAATGTATTTCAATTCATTGTACATGAATGGTGCATAACTTTTCATTTCTCTGGTTGTATGTGATATAGAGTCATATGATTTTGTGATTATATATGTATCTAGGGTAATGGTGTCAATATCATGCCAACATCTTTTCCATTCCTATGTCCCCTCCCTTTTCCTTCTTCCCCTTTACCCCATCCAAAGATTCACCATTCTTTCCTTGCTCCCCCCACATTATGGATTGGCATCCACATATCAGAGAAAACACTTGGACTTGAGTTTTTGGGGATTGACTTATTTCACTTAGCATGATATTTTCCAACTCCATTTATTTACCTGCAAAAACCATAATTTTATTCTCCTTTAAGGTTGAAAAATATTCCATTGTATATATATACCACAGTTTCTCCATTCATCTATTGAAGTGCATCTAGGTTGGTTCCATAGCTTAGCTATTGTGAATTGAGCTGCTATAAACATTGATGTGACTGCATCGCTGTAGTATACAGATTTTAAGACCTTTGGGTATAGATGGAGGAGTGGGATAGCTGGGTTAAATGGTGGTTCCATTCCATGTTTCCTGAGGAATCCCCATACTTCTTTCAAGAGTGATTATGCTAATTTACAGTACCAACAACAATGTATGAGTGTACCTATTTCCCCACATCCTAGCCAACACTTACTGTTGCTTGTATCCTTGGTCCACTTTAAGTTGAGTTTTTCACAGAGTGAGAGATAGAAGTTTAATTTTATTTTACTCCATATGGATTTCCAGTTTTCTCAGTATCATTTGTTGAACAGGCTGTCTTTTCTACAGTGTATGTTTTTGGCACATTTGTCTAATATGAGATAACTGGATTTATGTGAGTTTGTCTCTGTGTCTTCTGTTCTGTAACATTGGTCTACCTGTTTATTTTGGTGCCAATACCATGGCATTTTTGTTAATATAGATCTGTAGTTTAAGATATGGTATTGTGATGCCTCCTGCTTCACTCTTCTTGCTAAGTATTGCTTTGGCTCATCTAGGTCTGTTATTTTTTTCAAATGAATTTCCTTCTTGCTTTCTCTATTTATATGAGGAAGGACATTGGGAGTTTAATTGGAATTGCATAGAATCTGTAGAACACTTGGTCGCATGGCCATTTTGACAGTATTAATTTTGCCTATCCAAGAGCATGGGAGATCTTTCCATCTTCCAAGGTTTTTGTTAATTTCTTTCTTTAGTATTCCATAGTTTTCATTGTAGAGGTCTTTCACCTCTTTTGTTACATTGATTCCCAAGTATTTTATTTATGTTGAGGCTACTGTGAATGTGGGGTAGTTTTTTAAATTTATCTTGCAGTGGATTCATCACTGATATTGGAAATGCATTGATTTTATATCCTGCTACTTTGCTAAATTCATTTATGAGTTCTGGTGGAATTTTTTGGATCTTCTAAATATAGGATCATGTTCTCAGCAAAAACTAATAGTGTGAGTTCTTCTCATTCGTATCCCTTTAATTTCTTTGGTCTGTCTAATTGCTCTGGCTAGAGTTTCAAGGACTATGTTGAATAAAAGAAGTGAAATAGGGCATCCCTGTCTTATTCCAGTTTTTAGGAGGAATGCTTTCAATTTTCTCCATTTAGAATGATGTTGGCGTTGGGCTTAGCATAGATAACTTACAATGTTGAGGTATGATCCTACTATCCCTAGTTTTTCTAGTGTTTTGAACATGAAGGAGTGTGATATTTTGTCAAATGCCTTTTCTGTGTCTCTTGAGATAATCATATGACTCTTATCTTTAAATCTGTTGATATTGTGAATTATATTTATTGATTTCTATATGTTGAACCAACCTTGCATCCCTTGGATGAACACTAATTGATGATGGTGCACTATCTTTTTAATACATTTTTGTATGCAATTTGCCAGAATTTTATTACAAATTTTTGGATCTGCATTCATCAGGGACATTGATCTGAAGTTTACTTTCCTTGAAATGTCTTTGTCTGGTTTTGGTATCAGGGTGATACTAGCTTCACAGATAAGTTTGATGGGATTCCCTCCTTTTCTATTTCCTGGACTATTTTGAGGAGTAGTAGTATTAGTTTTTCTTTGTAGGTCTTGTAAAACTTGGTTGAGAATACATCTGGTCCTGGGTTTTTCTTCGTTGGTAGACTTTTGATGGTACCTTATATTTCACTGCTTGAAATTGATCTGTTTTAACTATGTATGTCTTCTTGATTAATTTTGGGTAGTTCATATGACTCTAGGTATTTGTCAATGTCTTTGACGTTTTCTATTTTGTTGGAGTATAAATTTTCTAAATAGTTTCTAATTATCTTCTGTATTTTGGTTGTGTCTGACATGATATTTCCTTTTGCATCACAAATTTTAGTAATTTGAGTTTTCTCTCTCCTCTTTGTTAGTGTGGCTAGGGGTTTATTAGTTTTATTTATTGTTTTAAATTGTTTAATTTTTTAAATTGTTTCTTTTGTTTCAATATCATTGATTTCAGCTCTAATTTTAATTATTTCCTGTCTCCTAGTACTTTTTGTGTTTATTTGTTCTTCATTTTTTAATACTTTGTTAGGTCATTTATTTGTTGACTTTTAAATCTTTTCCAAATGGGTTCAATGAAATGAACTTTCCTCTTAGCACTGACTTCATAGTGTCCCAGAGATTGTGATATGTTGTACTGGCATTCTCATTTATCTCTAAAAAATTTTTAATCTCCTCCTGAATGTCTTCTGTTATCCATGCATCATTCAATAGTGTATTACTTACACTCTAGGTAAGTTTATGTTGAGGTAGTTTCTGTTTTTTATTTTATAATTGATTTCTAACTTCATTCCATTATCATCTGATGGAGGGCAGAGTAGTACCTCTATTTTTTTTTTTTTTGTATTTGCTAAGAGTATCTTTGTGGCATAATATATTGTCTATTTTGAAATAGGATCTATGTGTTGCTAAGAAAAAAGTATATTTGATGGATGAAATATTCTATATATGTCTGTTAAGTCTAAGTTATTGATTTTTTTGTTGAGTTCTATAGTTTCTTTGTTTAGTTTTTGTTTGGAAGATCTATCCAGTGTTGAGAGTGTTAAATTCACCCAGTTTTATTGTGCTGTGTTGGTCTATTTGATTCTTGAAATTGAAAAAATATATGTTTGATGTATATAGATGCTCTATTGTTTGGGATATAAATATTTATGATTGTTATGTCTTATTGAAGTCTGATTCTCTTACATGAAATGTGAAGGAAATGTCCTTCTTTATCCCTTTTGACTAACTTTGGCTTGAAGTCCGCTTTGTCTGACATGAGGATGGAAATCCCTTCTTTTTTACACAGTCCATGAGAATGATACGATTTTCTCATCCTTTCACTTTCAGTCTGGGTGTCTCCCTGTGAGATGGGTTTCTCGAAGGTAGCATATTGTCATGTCTTTTTTTTTTTTTTTAAATCCTATCTGCTAGTCTCTGTTTTCTGATTTATGTGTTTAGACTGTTAATATTTAGGGTTATTATTGAGATATAATTTGTATTTTTGGTCATTTTGGTTTATTTTTTGTTTTTAACTTGACTTGGTATCTCCTTTGGTGGGCTTTTCCTTTAGTGTACTTCCCTTCTTTGCTGTCTTTGTTCATTTTCATTTCCTTCTCATGGAATATTTTGCTAAGAATATTCTGTAGTGCAGACTTTCTTTTTGTAAATTTTTAAAGTTTTGTTTATCATGGAAGGTGTTCATTTCCTTATCAAATATGAAGCTTAATCTTGCTGGATATAAGACTCTTGGTCGCCATCCATTTTCTTTCAGAGCTTGATATATGTTGTTCCAGGACCTTCCAGCTTTGAGGGTCTGAATTGAGGAATCTGCTGAGATTCAAATTGATCTCCCCCTATATGAAATCTGATGCTTTTGTCTTGCAGTCTTTAAAATTCTATCTTTAGTTTGTATTGTAGGCATTTCCATTATCATGAACTTTGGTGTGGATCTGTTGTAATTCTGTATACTTGATGTCCTATATGCCTCTTATATTGGATTTTCCATTTCATTCTTCAAGTTTGGGACATTTTCTAATGTTACTTTGTTTAAAATACTGTGCATTCCTTTGGTTTTGCCTCTGTGCCTTCCTCTGTCCCAATAATTCTTAAATTTGATCTTTTCATGTCATCCCATATTTCTTGGAGTTTCTGTTTATGGTGTCTTACCACATGCACTGTGTGGTTGACTTTATTTTCAAGATTATGTAATTTGTCTTCATTGCCTCTTGTTCTGTCTTCCAAGTGATCTAGTCTGTTTGTGATGCTTTCTATTGAGTTTTTACTTCTGTTTATTATTTATTTCCTCCATTTTAAAGATTTCTGTTTGTTTTTTTTTTTCAGAATCTCTATTTCTTTATGGAAGTAATCTTTTCCTTCCTGCATTTGCTCTCATAGTTTCTTATTGAAGTGATCTTTTGTTACCTGCATTTGCTCTCTAATTTCATCCTTTACTTTCCAGATCATTTTAATTATGTATATTCTGAACTCTTTCTCTGATATTTCTTCTACTGTGATGTCAATGGATTTTATTATTGTATCCTCTTTTGGGGCACTTTCTTTTTTTGTTTTTATGTTGTTCATGTGTCTTCCCATCTACCAGTGTGGATACAAGGAATCTAGTTTCTACCTTATAGATTATGTGTCCCTGCTAGTTTCAAATACCTTACCTTTAAGGGGGAGAAAAATGTTGAAAGCGCCCAGTGCAAACAATATGCAGCCTTAAGTATCCCCTATTATGAAGTTTACAGTTTTGTCACAATAAACAGAAATGATATGTTTAATTATTATCTACAATACAAACAATAGGTTTGTAATAGTGTCTACAGCTTCTAATGGTGGACAAAGAGAGAAAAGGGTCATGTAGGATGTGATGTTTATGAGGTAGGAGGTGAGAATATAAAGTTATTAGATCATAGGAAGAGTGAAAGAGAAATCAATAAAAGTTGGCTGTTAGCAGGAAAGACAGAAAGGGACTCTCAGGTGTAATGAAGCCTGCAGGGACCTTGGTGATGGTCTTCCAGGTCCTAGCTAGATGGAAGCAGCCATGCTTGTAGTTGGCAGTGGCAGCAGCGTCAAACCTGTAGGTACCTTGGTGTTTGTATTTGCTTTTCCCAGAAAACCTGAAAATTTCATGATTGGTGTGATTCTGCAACATCCTTTTATATTTCAGTGGAAAGGATTTTCTGTATTTCTGATAGGGCAGGTCTAATGATTTTTTGAGTATTTGTATATCTTCAGAGTCCATTTTTTTTCATTCTTGATTGATAGTTTTGCTGATACATTATTCTTGTTAGGTAATTTTTGTCTTTCAGCCCTTTGTATTTCTTCATTTCATTCTGGATTGCAATGTTTCTACTGAGAAATTCACTGATGATCATGCAAGACAAAACTCATTGATGATACACCACTTTTCTCCTGTTGCTCAAAAGATTCTTGGTGATTTTTGAAACTTTAAATATAATGCTCTTCATTTTTTTGTGTCTTCATTTTTATCCCATTTGGGGATCATTAAGCTTCATGAATTGTTATGTCTGTTTCATTCTTCATGTTTCTGATTTGTCAACCGTTATTTCTTATTGCATTCTTTAGGACTCAATTTCTGCTTCCTCCTATTTACCATTTTTATCTCTCTGTTCATATTCTCACTTTACCGATTTAATTCAGTTTTCTGTTTTCTTCAGGCTCATGAAACATTTTCAAATGGTTATTTAAGAGTTCTGTAGTTAATTTATAAATCTCAGCTTTAAAATTGTAAATTATTATGGCTTTTTTTGACCCTTGATTTAGCCATCTTTTGATTTGTCTCTATATGTTGTGTAGTATAATTTAGATTTGTCCATTTAAAACTCAGACAACAATAGATTAGCAAAGGCATTGTGGAAAAGAGTACAAAAGTTTGTAAATTAAAATGGAATGACCATACAACCCAGTAATTCATCTAAAGGAAGCATATTAAACACTTCAAGTACTAAAAGAAATTTAGGTTTACACTATATTTTAAACTGATAAAGCATTCACTTCTATTCCATATGGAAATTCTGTCCTCATATCTCCTCTGAGTATTATATTATTGATATCACAGCTCTTTTTATATCATGTAAGCATGAGCAGATTTCTAAGATGCTTTTTATTTTTTCATATTTTAAATTTTACATAACCAAAAGAGATGAAATAAATGTGTTGAGGAGATATCCCAATTACCATGGTCAGTTAAGCATTGTTTACATTAGTCAAACTATGGAACTGCCTAACAGCCCATCAATGAATGAATAAATTTAAAAATATGGGAGTTATATAAATATATATAGTTTTTGTGTATATGTGTGTATATACATATAAACATACAATGAATTTATCCATATAAAATAAAATCTTGTCTTATAAAGCAATAATGTTTAACATATAGGATTTTACATTATGTAATATAAGGTAGACACAGAAAGCCATTTGCTATATTGTTTCACATATAAAACCTGAAAAAGTTTAACACAATGTAGAGTGAAATGATGCTCACAATGGCCTTGTTTGTTGGAGTGTAGTGATAATGGTCCAGGGATGCAAAATTTGAATTTCACATGCATAAGATGGTATGAGTCCTGCTTATAGTATGAGAATATTTACAATTGTTTTATTCATAAAAGCTAATAGAATAGATAAAAAATGCACAAGAATGATAATTATGTCCAATAATTTACATATTATTTAGCTATATATAGTCATTTCATTACAAATATATACTTTAAGAATTCTGATGTATGTGTTAAATACATAAAATTGTATTTTTCAATAAAATCAATCAATAAAAAACAATAAAATATGTTTTAAAAAATTAAGACTGTTATTTGTCCCAGTCACTGTATTGGCTGCATCCAGGCATTACTGACAGCAGTCAGCTATGTTAGAGACTATTGAATTCTCTCAAATCTGTTTTCAGGATACCTTCTCTGCAATGTGTTTGCATTCCTTAGTTTAAGGAGAATGCTTATATTTTATATATCTGTGGAGAAATGATGTCCTTGTATTTACTACTCTGCTATCCCATCCTACTGATATCCCTACATTCTAAGTACATTTATCATATTTACCAAATGTATTTACCTGAATCTCATAAGTGAGATAATTCAGTATTTTTTATTTCTTTCTGCTTTATTTTCTGATTGTACTGAGGACTTTTCAGCAAATCAAGGCTTAAAGTATTTATTCCAAAAAGGGATAAAAGGAAGATTTGGAAATTTCAGCCTTGAAAATTTACCCAAAAAATGGTTAAGTGTGGGTGAGAGTGATGACCAGAGAGTCTATCATAATATAAATAACAAATGTATGCCAGCTATCCTTGCAAAATACTTAAGTGTAAACAAAGAATGAGAACATATAAGAAAAAAACTCAATATGTGCTAGTCACTTTTGAAGAACCATGCATTTTTATATACAAATATATACAAGAAAATTTTTAAATACAACTTCTTTTCACTTAAAGAGAATTTGGAAAATATAAAAAGAGGTCTAGAGCATGCTTTAATTAACAAATTGAACAATTTCAAATGTAACATTGAGCTAAATTTTCACTCAAATATTTCTAAATACAGAAGATTTAAAAGTAAAGGAAATATTTCTATGTTTTATAAATTTGAGAGTTCCTTTACAAAAAGTTTATTATTCTACAATCAACAGGTAATTCCTGTCTATGCCAAAATGTGTAATATGATTCCATGCGGTAATTTCCTTACTTACACTTTATTGCCTAATCAAAATGCAAATACAGGTATTTGTAAACTACACTATATATATAATAAAAGTATGAAGACCTGTAGCAAAAGCTGTAGCCACAATAAATACTGATATATATATGTATATATATTCCCATATATATGGGTATACAAGCATATAAATGCAATGTAACTCATAACAACTTTTACCATGACTTTGTTTCTCATAAACATCAGTATACTTATTTTCAAGATCTCCTTTACAATTATAAAAAATGTGGAAAAATCTTTTCTCAATGCTCAAACTTAATATCCCTCAAATATGTATATTCTAGACAAGCCTTGCAAACCTAAAGAATGTGGCAGTGCTTTTAATCAAAACTTAAGCATTACTCAACATTGAAAAATTATTATTTCAGAGAAAACCTACAAATGTAAACAATGTGTTCAGATCTTTGAGAATTATTCAGTCCTTGGTAAACACCAGAGAACTCATATTGGAGAGAAATCCTACAAATGTAAAGAATGTGGCAGAGCTTCTAGTCAAATTTCAAATCTTAAACAACATCAAAAAATTCATACTGGAGAAAGACCCTAGATATAAACAATATGTTAGAATTCTAAGAATTGTTCAGCCCTTTCTAAACACCAAAGAATTCATACTGGAGAAAAACCCTACAAGGGTAAAGAATGCAGCAAAACTTTTAATAAAATCCCAAGCCTTACTCAGCATCAGAGAATTCATAGTGGAGAGAAATCCTACAAACGTAAAGAATGTGGCAAAGCTTTTAGTCAGATTTCAAGTCTTAAAAAACATCAAAGAATTCATAGTGGAGAGAGACCCTACACATGTGAACAATGTGTCAAAACCTGTCAGGATTGTTCAGCCCTTTCTAAACTCCAGAGAATTCAAACTGGAGAAAAATCCTACAAGTGTAAAGAATGTGGCAAAGCTTTTAATCAAATCTCAAACCTAACTCAGTATCAGAGAATTAATACTGGAAAGAGATCCTACAGGTGTAAACAATGTATCAGAAACTTTAAAGATTGTTCAGCACTTTCTAAACTCCAGAGAATTCATACTAGAGAAAAACCCTACAAATGTAAAGAATGTGGCAAAGTTTTTAGTCAAATTTCAAATCTTAAACAACATCAAAGAATTCATAGTGCAGAGAGACCCTACAGGTATAAACAGTGTGTCAAAATCTGTCAGGATTGTTCAGCTCTTTCTAAACAAAAGAGAAT
Source organism: Sciurus niger (assembly GCA_020740815.1). Lineage (NCBI taxonomy): Eukaryota > Metazoa > Chordata > Mammalia > Rodentia > Sciuridae > Sciurus > Sciurus niger. Next base: position 113,096 of record JAHUXG010023972.1, on the reverse strand, counting down.
TCATACTGGAGAAAAACCTTGCAAGTGTAAAGAATGTGGCAAAGCTTTTAATCAAATCTCAAGCCTTACTCAGCATCTGAGAATTCATACTGGGGAGAGACCCTACAGATGTGAGCAATGTGTTAAAACCTTTAAAGATTTTGCAGCCCTTGCTACACACCAGAGAGTTCATACTGGAGGAAATCCTCTACAAATATAAAGAATGAGGCAAAACATTTAGTCAAATTTCAAATCTTAAACAACATCAAAGTATTCACACTGGATGTAGACCCTACCAGAGTAAACAATGTTTTAAGACCTTTAAGGATTTCTCAACATTTTCTAAAATCAAGAGAATTCATAGTGGAGAAAGTCCATACAAGTGTAAAGAATGTGTTGAGGCGATCCAAGATGGCAGACTAGAGGGTGACTGCATCTCCGGTCGCTCCAAAACCCAGGATTCAAGAAAGGGAGGCATTGAGAGACTTGGACTAACATAGAGCCACTGGATGAGTCTGCCCACTAGATGAAGCTCGACCCGGGCAGCAGGCCTGGACAGGGGCAACTTCTCACAGCAGGGCAGGGAAGCTAGAGTCTTCCCCAGGCAGCCCTGCAGCCTTCGGCGGTGGGCTCCTTCCAAGGCCATCTTCTCAGAGCAAGCCGCCCAGTGAGAGCCTTTCTGCACAGAGCCAGCTCCAAGCCCTGGAACCAGTAGCGGGCTGGGGACAGCTTTCTTTGGAAACACTGCATTATCAAGTTCCTCCAAGTCTTCAGGTTACTGAAGGCTGGGAGGTGATATAGTGCAAATCAACAAGGACACTATAAGTCAATAGAGGAAATCTGCAATATCTCAGAGTCCCACTGATATCTGACCAATATGAGAAAACAAGGGAAGAAAATGTCCCAAACAAAACTAGATAATATATCAATAAAACCCAATGACAGCACAGCAGAAGAAATGTCAGAAAGGCAGTTCAGAATGTACATAATTAAAACAATCAGGAAAGCAAATGAAGAGATGAAAGAGCAAATGCAGGCATTGAAAGAGGAGATGAAAGAGCAAATACAGGCATTAAATGATTGCACCAATCAACAGTTAAAAGAGCAAATATGGGAAGCAAGAGATCACTTCAATAAAGAGTTAGAAATACTGGGAAAAAAAACTCAGAAAACCTTGAAATGAAGGAAACAATAAACCAAATTAGAAACTCCATAGAAAGCATAACCAATAGGATAGAACACTTGGAAGACAGAACCTCAGACATTGAGGACAAAATATTTAACCTTGAAAACAAAGTGGAACAAACAGAGAAGATGGTAAGATATCATGAACAGAATCTACAAGAATTATGGGATATCATGAAAAGGTCAAATTTAAGAATTATTGGGATTAAGGAAGGCTTAGAGAAACAAACCAAAGGAATGAACAATCTATTCAAAGAAATAATATCAGAAAGTCTCCCAAATCTGAAGAATGAAATGGAAAATGAAGTACAAGAGGCCTATAGGACTCCTAATATACAAAATTAGGACAGACCCATATCAAGGCACATTATTATGAAAATACATAACATACAAAATAAAGACAGAATTTTAAAGGCCGCAAGAGAAAAGAAACAAATTACATTCAGGGGGAAACCAATAAGAATATCAGCAGATTTTTTCAATCCAGACCCTAAAAGCTAGAAGGGCCTGGAACAGCATTTACCAAGCCCTGAAAGAAAATGGATGCCAACCAAGAATCTTATACACAGCAAAACTTACCTTCAAATTTGATGATGAAATAAGATCCTTCTATGATAAACAAAAGCTAAAGGAATTGACAAAAAGAAGGTTGGCATTACAGAATATTCTCAGCAAAATATTCCATGAGGAAGAGATGAAGAACAATGATGCAAATCAGCAACAGGAGGAACTAGTGTAAAAGAATAGCCAAATAAAGGAGAAACCAAATCATGTCAAAAAATAAAAATGAGTCAAGTAACAGGGAATACTAATCATATCACAATAATAACCCTGAATGTTAATGGCCTGAACTCATCAATCAAAAGACATAGACTGGCAGATTGGATTAAAGAGAAAAATTCAACAATATGCTGCCTGCAAGAGATTCATCTCATAGAAAGTGATACCCATAGACTAAAGGTGAAAGGATGGGGAAAAACATACCAAGCACATGAACACAGCAAAAAAGCTGGAGTATCCATCCTCATTTCAGATAATGTGGACTTCAAGCCAAAACTAGTCAGAAGGGATAAAGAAGGACTTTACATACTGCTTAAGGGAAGGATAAATCAGCAAGACATAACAATCATAACTATCTATGCCCCAAACATTGGCTCATCCATGGACGTCAAACAAATCCTTCTTAATTCCAGATATCAAATAGACCACAACACAATAATACTAGGCGATTTTAACACACCTCTCTCACCACTGGATAGATCTTCCAAACAAAAATTGAATAAAGAAACCATAGATCTCAATAACACAATCAACAATTTAGACTTAACCTGCATATATAGAATACACCATCCAACAAAGAACGAATACACTTTCTTCTCAGAAGCACATGGATCCTTCTCTAAAATAGACCATATTTTATGCCACAAAGCTCCTGTTAGCAAATACAAGAAGATAGAGATACCAGTTTGTATTCTATCAGATCATAATATATTGAAATTAGATATAAATGACAGAATAAAAAACAGAAACTTCTCCAATACCTGGAGATTAAATAATACACTATTATATGGTGAATGGATAACAGAAGACATCAGTAGGGAAATAAAAAAATTCTTAGAAGTAAACGAGAACAAAGACACATCATATCAAAATCTCTGGGACACTATGAAAGCAGTACTTAGAGGAAGATTTATTTCATGGGGCGCATTCAAAAAAGGAAGTAGAAATCAACGAATAAGTGACTTAACACTACAGCTCAAAGCCCTAGAAAAAGAAGACTAGACCATTCCCAAAAGTAGTAGAAGACAGGAAATAATTAAAATCAGAGCCGAAACCAATGAAATTGAAACAAAAGAAATAATCGGAAAAATTAACGAAATAAATAGATGGTTCTTTGAAAAAAATAAAAAAAATTGATAAAACTTTAGCCACACTAACAAAGAGAAAGAGGGAGAAAACTCAAATTACTAAAATTTGGAATGAACAAGGAAATATCACAACAGACATGAATGAAATACAAAACATAATTAAAAGTTATTTTGAAAACCTATATTCCAACAAAACAGAAAACCTTGAAGACATCAACAAGTTTCTAGGGACATATGAATTACCTAAACTGAACGAGGAGGATATACACAACTTAAATAAATCAATTTCAAGCAATGAAATGAAGAGGTCATCAAAAGACTACCAACAAAGAAAAGTTCAAGACCAAATGGGTTCTCAGCCAAGTTCTACAAAAACCTTTAAAGAAGAGCTCATTCCAATACTCCTCAAACTTTTCCATGAAATAGAAGAGGAGGGAGACCTCCCAAACTCATTCTATGAAGCCAATATCACCCTGATACCTAAACCAGACAGAGACACATCAAGGAAAGAAAATTTCAGACCAATATCCTTAATGAACATCAATGCAAAAATTCTCAACAAAATTTTAGCAAATCACATGCAAAAATATATTAAAAAGATAGTGCACCACGATCAAGTGGGTTTTATCCCCGGGATGCAAGGTTGGTTCAACATCCAGAAATCAATAAATGTCATTCACCATATCAACAGACTTAAAGTTAAGAATCACATGATTATTTCAATAGATGCAGAAAAAGCATTCGATAAAATACAGCATCCCTTCATGCTCAAAAAACTAGAAAAAATTGGGGTAGTGGGAACATTCCTTAACATTGTAAAGGCCTTCTAAGCTAAGCCCATGACCAATATCATTCTGAATGGTGAAAAACAAAGTATTCCCCCTAAAAACTGGAAGAAGGCTTCTATTCAATATCTTCTTTGAAACTCTAGCCAGAGCAATTAGACAAACCAAAGAAATTAAAGGGATATGAATTGGAAAAGAAGAACTCAAACTATCCCTGTTCACTAATGACATGATTTTGAATTTACGGGAACCTGGAAATTTCACCAGAAAACGTTAGAACTCATAAGTGAATTCAGTAAAGTAGCAGGTTACAAGATCAATGCTCATAAATCCAATGCATTTTTATATATAAGTTATGAATCTTCAGAAAGAGAAGTTAGGAAAATTACCCCATTCACAATAGCACTGAAAAAAATAAAATACTTGAGAATCATTCTCACAAAAGAGGTGAAAGACCTCTACAATGAGAATTACAGAATACTAAAGAAAGAAATTAAAGAAAACCTTAGAAGATGAAAAGATCTTCCATGTTCTTGGATAGGCAGAATTAATATTATCAAAATGGTCATACTACCTAAAGTGCTATACAGATTCAATGCAATTCCAATTAAAATCCCAATGATGTACCTTACAGAAATAGAGCAAGCAATTATGAAATTCATCGGGAAGAATAAGAAACCCAGACTAGCTAAAGCAATCCTCAGTAGAAAGAGCGAAGCAGGGAATATCGCAATACCAGATCTTCAACTCTACTACAAAGCAATAGTAACAAAAACAGCATGGTATTGGTACCAAAATAGACAGGTAGATCAATTTTACAGAATAGAGGACACGGACACAAACCCAAATAAATACAATTTTCTCATACTAGACAAAGGGGCCAAAAATATGCAATGGAGAAAAGATAGCCTCTCTAACAAATGGTGTTGGGAAAACTGGAAAACCATATGCAACAGAATGAAATTAAGCCCCTCTCACCCTGCACAAAAATCAACTCACAATGGATCAAGGACCTCGGAATCAGACCAGAGACCCTGCATCTTACAGAAGAAAAAGTAGGTCCAAATCTTCACCTTGTTGGCTTAGGATCAGACTTCCTTAACAGGACTCCCATAGCACAAGAAATGAAAGCAAGAATCCACAACTGGAATAGATTCAAACTAAAAAACTTTCTCTCAGCAAAGGAAACTATCAGTAATGTGAAGAGACAGCCTACAGAGTGGGATAAAATCTTTGCCACTCATACTTCAGATAGACCGCTAATTTCCAGAATATATAAGAACACAAAAAACTCTACACCAAGAATACAAATAACCCAATGAACAATGGGCTAAGGAAATGAACAAACATTTCACAGAAGAAGATGTTCAAGCAATCAACAGATATATGAAAAAATGTTCAACATCTCTAGTATCAAGAGAAATGCAAATCAAAACTACCCTAAGATTCCAACTCACCCCAATTAGAATGGCGATTATCAAGAGCACAAGCAACAATAGGTGTTGGCGAGGATGTGGGGAAAAAGGTACACTCATACATTGCTTGTGGGGTTGCAAATTAGTGCAGCCACTCTGGAAAGCAGTATGGAGATTCCTCAGAAAGCTTGGAATGGAACTACCATTTGACCAGCTATCCCACTCCTTGACCTATACCCAACAGACTTAAAATCAGCATACTACAGAGATACAGCCACATCAATGTTCATTGCTGCTCAATTCACCATAGCCAGATTGTGGAACCAACCTAGATGTCCTTCAATTGATGAATGGATAAGGAAACTGTGTCATATATATACAATGGAATATTACTCTGCCATAAAGAATGAAAAAATTATGGCATTTGCAGACAAATGGATGAAATTGGAGAATATCATGCTAAGTGAGATAAGCCAATCTCAAAATCTAAAGCACGGATAATCTCACTGATAAGCAGATGATGACATATAATGGGGGGGCAGAGAGGTTAGCATTAGGGTTAGGGTTAGGTTTAGGGTTAGGGTTAAGGAGGGTGGCAATAATGGAGGAAGGAAGGACTGTATAGAGGGAAAAGAGGGGTGGGAGGCATGGGGGGAAGGGAAAAAAACAACAGAATGAATCAAACATCATTGCCCTATGTAAATTTATGATTACACAAATGGTATGCCTTGACTCCATGTACAAACACAGAAACAACATGTATCCCATTTGTTTACAATAAAAAAAAGAATTGAAAAAATATATGTAAGTATGAAATAAAAAAAAAGAATGTGTTTAAACTTTTAAACATTGCTCAGCCCTGGTTATATATAAGAGAATTCACACTGGGAGAAACCCTACAAATGTGAAGAATGTGGCAAAGCTTTTATTGAAATTTCAAACCTCAAAAAATATCAAAGAATTCATACTAGAGAGAGGCCCTACAGATGTAAACAATGTAGTAAAGCTTTTAAGCAAACCATAGACCTTACTCAATATCAGAGAATTCATACTGGTGAGAACCCATACAAATGTAAACAATGTTTTAAAACCTTTAAGGATCATTCAGCCATTTCTAAACATCAGAGAATTCATACTGAAGAGAGATCTAACAAATGTAAATAATGTAACAAGGCTTTTAATCAAATTTCAACTTACACATCAACAGAGAACCCATACTGGAGAAAGACCTTAGAAATTTAAACAATGTTAAAACCTTTAAGGATTGTTCAACACTATCTAAACACCAAAGATTTCACAGTAGAAGGAAAGGTCACAAAAGTAAAAATTGTGGCAAAGTTTTTAGCAATAAATCAAGCTTTGTTCAACACCAGAAAATTCATAGTTGAGAGGAACCCTTAAAATATTAAAAAAAAATGTTAAAACCTGTACTCAAATTTCAAACCTTCTCCAACATCAGGTAATGGATCCTACATAGAAATTTCATGTGTAATGAATGAAAAGAAATTTTCCAAAGTGTACACCTCAGAGAACAGTAAAAATATTTGTGGTGTAGAAAAAATATTTAGTTTTTAAGGGTATATCAAATAATTTGTACATCATATACATGTACAAGTATTACTGATGGAAAATTCTGTAGATAATGTAGCAATAGCTTTAAATGTTTGTTAAGGTTTGCTGGCCATCATTAATTGATATGGTATAAATTTTACAAATATGGAGTATAGTGCAGAAAGCTCATCTCAGAAGAGACATGTATTCATTATAAATTCAAGTTTAATAAATAACCTAATTCTTGAAGCCTGGAGAACAAAATTCTTACATACATCTTGTATGACTTATCATCATGTCAGAAAAATAAGGGTCATTCCTGAAATATTTTAGTTTGCATTGTTTCCAGAGACTTTACAGCAAATATTGGAATATATTCTTCTGGTTATACATTTTTTTTACTAAGTATAAATCAGTGTTTTCTATTATGTAACACTTTTGTATCTTGAAGGACAGTTTATTCTAGTTCACAGGTTAAGCTATTTCACTTAAGGCTGTAGTAATGGTAACATACTATTGGGTAGATAGGAGTAAGATCACTATTAATCCTTTTCCCTAGTGTTGTAAAATTTCAAACTATTTGGAGAACTTTTACCACGTTATATTTTTACTTATTCATCATTGTGTAGTTACTGAGAGATTGATAGTTCTTATACAGATGTTATAGGAACATGGTGGTAAGCCGCAGATTTCTGAATTTTGTATTACTTCTAAAATTTTACTGTACATTATTTTTCATAGGCCACCACTTTGGGCCTACAAAATATGAAAAATAAATAAATATGTATATAAATAAAACCCCAAAACTAGACTTTTGTTGTGATTTATATAGAATAAAAAATATATTTATGTAGTTTTTGGTTATTTTAGTTATACATGACAGTAGGATCCTTTTTATATATTTATACAATCATGGAATCTATGTTCTAGTTAGGACCTCATTCTTATGAAGGTACATGTTGGTGGGATTCACTGTGGTGTATTCATACAAGTACATATGAAAATTATAAAATATACATTTTTTAGTGCTAGGTATTGAAACCGAGGATGCTCTACCACTGAGTTACAGATGCAAACCTTTTTATTTTGCAACAGAATCTTGCTAAGATGACAAGATTGACCACAAATTTGTACTCCTCTGGTCTCAGACCCCTGTGTCACTGGGATTACAGGCATGCACCAAAATGCCTTGTGAAATATACAAATATTACAATCTGGTGATAAAATTTAGGGTTAATTGAACTATGTATGTAATAAATGTCACACATATGTGTGCATGTGTTATCTGTTTGCATGAATGTTTATGCAGATAAGTATTGAGAAATTCATTTCTGTCTTAAAGCATCTTAATTTAGCAAGAGAATGTTAGACAAAAGACATCTGTACATGGAAAAGAGGACAGTGTTGCAGTATGCTCTGAACTGAGAAGCAAGCTACATGGTTAAAACTGATTTTTAACAAATGCCAAGTGTTTTGATTTTGCAAAATAGTACACAAAAGTGCAAGACTTTCCTGGTTCACTATGTAGTAATTTAATTGATCAGTAGCTAGTCAATAACTAAAGTATCAGAATGAATAAAGTTAAAAGCCTAATTGTATATCTGCCTCCCAAGAAGAAACACAAACTTTAATACAAAAAAGTATAAATTCTTTTCTGTAAGTCAAATACTTAAGATATATAAAGGAAATTCATAGTTTACTTCTAAATCTCATGACCAGAGAAAGCAAGTTCAAATCTTAGGACACTTACTAGCTGTGTGAGTTGGTCAAATAATTCTTCCTTCCTGTGCCTTCATTTCCTCCTCTTTAAAGCAGGTCTAAGGATTCCTTCCTAATAAAATTGTGAGAATTTTTAATGAGACAATATACATGAGTGCCTAAAAGGAGGGACTGAGATATGAAGAGTTTAGCAATTCTTCTTCAAGTTATAATTACTAACTCTTCTACAGCTTAAGTTTTTATACGTAGCTTTTTACAGGGCATGTTGTGAAACGGTAGAGTCTTTCCTCCAAATTCCTTTCTATCAGTTATTCTCTACAGAATTGCATGTTGTGGATATTCATTATCTATTATTTTATAACTTTATCTAAAAAGACCACACACAGCATACTCCTTAAATAAAGTTCTTTGAAAATAAGACTTGTCATTCTGAGTAATAATATTATATTTGAAAATAAGACCGGTCATTCTGAGTGATAATGTGATATCTGAATTTTTTTGTGAAAAATTTTTATTTTATATTCACAGAGGCAGGTCTCAAGGTATGAAGAGACTATTCTAAAAAGATGGTTTAGAATAGTCAAAAAATTTGACTATTCATTCATAGTCAAAAAATTTAAAGAGAATATTTTCTGTGGCTCATGTACCTCATGTATAGAAAAAATATCACATCCAAAGACAAATGGAAACAATTTTAACTGTTCTTTATAGAATTTGGTTTCCATGTTGTTCTTCCAAAGCCAAACTTCCAAGAAACATATTTTTTAGGTCTTTAGATAGGGTCCAAAGAATTTTACTTCTATTATTTGCATTTTAGGTGATCACTTTCACACACTTTGGCAACTTTCTCCTGAAATTTATCTTCTGGTGAAAAACAGAGAAAGAAGAACCAGCCTGGAGGGTAGAGTCACAAGTTGGCATAGGATCATCTTGGCATAAAATGCTGCTCTTCAACTCTGCAGTTGCTCAGAGGTATAAATCTGAGGTGTAAAACTGTTCCATGCCTCCCTAGCCACTAGGAGGTCCTGCGTAGGAATTTCAGAGGCTTTCTCAGGAAGAAAGTTTTAGTCTGCATTTCCACTAAACATTCTCTTTAGCTCTCCAGAGTTGAATACTGGGAATTCTAAATTATTCTGGGGAAGGTGATCCACAGGGCTAAAACAATACATGCAATAGCAATCAAGGCTGCATACTGGTGAAGCAGGAAGATCAGAACTAGTGCTTAAATGGCAAATGCCACTTCACATCAAGAATTAACAGGCTGGAAACTGGTGTGAGTCTTCTGGAATACTGTATCCATTGTGCTTATCAGTGAAATTATTGACAGAATTAGTGCCAATACCTACACTTTATTGAAATTCAGAGACACCAAAGGTATATGAAGTCATCTTCATGGACTAAAAGAAGACTGGCCACATGTCATACTGGATTCTCAATGCTGCATCTGTGATCTGGAACTTTATGTGCCATTTCTAGTACACACTAAAATATTGCAGAAGAACTGGATTATTGTACCATTTATTGAATCCAGTGAATGAATGTGAGGAAATTTATGCTATTGGCTAATCTTGTAATGCTCTTAGGAAATATTTAGAGAATACAAATTTACCAAGATTTATAAAAACATTCAAAGACAGATTTAATAAAAAAAAAACCTCCACCTATAAGCTTAGATTTAGTTGCTGAAAAAGGTACATCCACCAACGGGAATGGTGGCTACAATTTCTTGCTGACTCCACATGTAATAGGCTCTGTTTTATGGTAGTTGCAGACCTCAAATAAATCTAATCTTCAAAATAGGCCTGGGAGCTAGGTGCTGTTACTAGATCGGGAAGAAGAATAGGTGGGTTACAAAAACTTGTGCAAAGTAACAGACTGGATAAGCAGCAGAGTCAACCTAAGCTTGAGCAAGAATCTGAGCTGTTTACTACTCTAGTTCTAGCAAGTACTACTATAATTAGATTCCTAAACACTGAGGATACAGGAAAGAAAATGCATGCATTTTGAAAACTGAGTTAGACAATGACTGAAAGGCACTGGGATAAAGATTCCAGAGAAAAAGTGTGAGGCATGGTCCAAGGAGGGTGTAAATTCATGTGTTGATGGTATTTGGAGGTGAGGCCTTTAAAAGGTAATTAGATGAGGTCATGAGGATAGAGCTACCATGATAGCATTAATGGCTATACAAGAGTCTTGATCTTATACATTTAATGTCTCAATGTGTGATGCCCTCTGCCATGTTATAATGTAACAAGACTGATTTCCCATCCTCTAGAACTGTGAGTCAAATAAACTTCCATTCTTTATAAATTGGTCTCAAGTACTTTGTTTCAGTAACAAAACAAAGAAGGTCAGCAGATGAATGTCACTGCAGTGTTGGCGAAGGCAGGTTGTAACCAGATTTTGAAGATTCTGTGTTCCAGGTGAAAGAATGTGGTCTTCCCCTAACAAAAGTGCACTGAGATGTAGAAAGAAACAGTTTCTGCTAAGGGAAATGAGAGAATTACATTTTAGGGGTTTGAGGAGAACAAAATGAAGTGCAAGGGTAAAACTGAGAATTAAGAGACTTAAAGAGGGGTCCTTTACAAATGCCCGAGAGGCAGGACCATCAGGTCCCATAGAAGAACAAATCTCTGGTAGAGACTTTCTGAAGTGGTGTTTGAAATGTTCTCAGGCTGCAGTCTCATGTAATGAGGTTTTTGCCACCTGGCAATGGCTGTCCTGGGTGCAGAAAAGGTGTGCTGGCCTGAGCAGGCATATGTGTCATCTCTTTTCTGGATGATGAATGTGCCACTAAACCTACCTTTCTGTTCCCAAAGTCTACACTTTATGAAGACCAATCACCTTTGAGTTTGTGCACATCACTATTCATGTTGAGTTCTTTGCCCTTGTATTAGTGCTTACAATTCTGTACATGTTCATAGTCTATTTCAGATAAATAGAACTTGCTTTGATGATCTACTTTTCAAGACTAAGAAAAAATGAACAGCCCAAGATGCACCCTCTACACTTACCTTTTTGGCTCCTTGTTCTTCCTCACCATCTTCTATAACAACATATACCACTTTTCTTCCAAACCTTTGAATTATCCTTTCAAAACAGTTTTCCTTTCCTAATGAACAAAAATAAATTATAGAAAATGTAAACTTTGTGTAACCCAGACCAATGGCACTGGAACCTTTGATATAAAATGCTTTCTTCAGGCTTCTGATTTGACTCAATCACACTTGTACAACTAAGAGTGCTTCTATGTCATTTGGTAGTATATTAAATGGTACAAAAGATTAAAAATTACAAATTAATTAGCTACATGGTATCCTGTTTCTTGAAACTGACAGTGTAAAATACTCTCTTCCCAAGGACTTGTTTATTAAAAAGTAGGATCTAGTCAATCTCAATTTAACAATTGAGAGAATAGTCTGATTTTGCAGTAATACTTTTATTTATTTTTTCCTTACAAGCTGAGATGAAACAAAGACAGGCAATTCTGGCAATATATTTTAACTTGATTTTTTTAAAGTTTCATAATATATCAAACTCTGAAAATACTTGTTCCAAAGACTATTGAGAATGGTAAGAGGAAAAACAACTGGTGTTGGTACAGCAAGAAAAAACAAACACTGGAATTAGTTTAGCCCTTCATTTTCAGGTTGAATTAATGTCTCTATGCCCAATGTGTGTACTTAAAATAGTCTCATAAAACTCCTCCTGAAATAAACATCAGAGGGTACCACAGTGAGCTCATGCCTACTGTACCCAGGCATCTCATGTTCAATAAAGCACTTTCCTAGAGGAAAGGTGAGATACAAGTAACAAAACACCTTTATCTATTATCTTTCCCATGTCATGACTTAGTTGGGGCTCTCAGGGTGGTTACCCCACCAGCACATCCAGCAGGATATAATGCAGGCATTATTTCTTCCAAGTCTCTGACTGCCAATGGGGTCATTTTACTGGACAATAGGACAGTTTATAGTTTTCATATGTGAATGGGAGCAGTGCCTGCACCTCTCTCAAATAAGGATCAAATGTACCCATGAATAAATTGCTTGTTTGTTTAAAAAAATGTCTGCTTTATATTTGTATTTTACACTAAAATCTCTCATTTGCATCTGACAGAATAAAATAGTCAGCCTTATTCAAATGATACAATTTTAATGCTGCTTTATCGCCCACTAAACTGTGAAAAATTAAATCACTAAGGAAAAAATACAAAATGTAGTTTTCATTGCAAAATTGTACAACCAAATAGGTGTCATAAAAACTACTTTCCCCTTCTTGAAGGAAAAAAATGTTTTTGCAAAGTTTTGTCTCGTGGAAAAATAAGAAGGTAAAACTTTATTTAAAGGGGATGCTATAGAGGACAAAAATGAATTCTTGCCTATGTAGTGTCTCTCATAAGTTAAATTGTAAATTTTGGGTCATGTAGAAATTTTCCACAATGAAAAAAATCAAGCTGCCATTTAGAAATTACTCAGAAATCTTTTATAAAGCATGCACTTTGAACCTGTTTTGTCTGAAAAGCACAACTCTGCTAAATAATAAACCAGTCATTTCCTAGCACTTTAGCATTTTGTCTACCATGAATGTTCTTGTTTGATGGCATGATTAGCAATAACAAAAGGACTTTGAATCTCTAGTTTTCTAATAAAAAATATTACAGAGAAGTTTGATCCTGGTTCTGGTTTTGAGATAAGTTTCTACCACTATGTATTTTGAACTCTACTTTTTATTCTTACTAAAAAATATACAACATTTGAAACAAAAGGCCCATTTAAATACTTAAAGTTCACTGAATTTTTACTGTGATTTCCTATTACATTACCATTTTCAAATTATCTGGGATTAAACCTCAGTGCATATGATATGTAAAATACTACTTATGATTTCCTTCTGGGGACTCAGCACTACCTCGTTCTGTATACTAAATTCTTCTCTGGAATTTTTCCCAACTTTCATGTGCTAATAAATTTTATCATAATCTGTTTACAAAATACAATAATTCCACTTGAGCAATACAGATGAAAATAAGATTAACACAGGACTTAATATAAACTGATTATTCTTTTTATGGAACATGAGAGCATATAAAATTTCTGGTTATAATGGTTTACTGCACAATTTATTTAGTACATTGATTTGATTAAGCTCAATTTCCCTATCAGTTAATCATGCCCCCACTGACCCAGGTGCCTAAAAGAAATTCCATATCAGTTTCAAAATAGATGTATTTATTTATTCAAAACCATGTTTTGAGTACTTATTATATGCTTATTATATGTTTTGAGTACTTATTATTGCAGCCACTATGATGAACAAAAGAGACAAACACAGTCCTCAAGAATATTAAAGACTGGTGAGGAAGTCATACTACAATTAATTATTCAAGTACATCTTCAGTGATCATTTAATATGTACTTTGGAGAAATGTAAGAAGTATAAAAGTGCAAGAAGACTCATTAGACACACAGGAATTCCAAATTTGTCCCTTTTTTAGATAGAGATTAATAGCCACCTACAAATATGTTTATCCCCCTTCCCCTGGCCTTAACCAAAATAGTGTTTATCTCCTTAAGGTAACAAACAAGGCCATAAGACTAGGCCCAAATCTACCTCTCCAGTTTCAACTTCTCATGAGTACTGCTCAGTAATCAATCAGGGTCACTCACAACCTTAGCAGGAAACACATTTTAATCTCTATCTCTCTGGTGTCCTAGCACATCTGCGTGGTAAACTCTTCTTTATTCTTCTATATCCAGATCAAATGTCATCCTATCCTTTAGCTTTCACTAATGTTTGCCCTCTGTTACCTCCTTACTAGAAGCAAATTCTTCCTTGGTCATATGCACATTCAGGCATTCAGCAGCAATCTCCAGGGAATGGAAAAGAGTCTATACTTTGGAATCAGAACTGTGATTGGACAGTTATTTACTTGAGAGATTTACTTTAGTTACCTCATTAGAAAATGTAAAGATTGAGTTAATTATGTAAAATGCATAGTACAATTCTAGACACCTAGTAGATACCTGAAAAATGCTCATTTATATTTTATGGTATTATATTATGATAATTAAGATGTCTGCTTTCCCTGAGAACAAAAACCACGTCTTTGTATCCCTACTTTCATTTCATAATGGTTTATAGTCCAAATAATTTTCATATTAGTCTTTTCTCCAACTATGTTTCCTTCTTGCAAGTACCTTGATTTTTTGTATCCCCATAAAAAAAATTGAAATTCAATTGTTCATACATATTAAAATTTTAAACAAATCCAATTTCCAGTAATAGAGAAATATTTTGAGTTTTTTATAGTTTTATATTGCTACTCATTTTAGCTTACAAATATTTCTGTTGATAGTAACTAAAATAAAAAAAAAACAAGATGATAATCTGGAATTGATGAGAAATTACTTATACCTCAAGTACTGGGTCTAAATATTAGCTGGTGATATAAAATTTATGACTACCACTAAATGGATTATATCTTATATTTCTCTTGATGTCTAAAACCAATTTTGAAAATTAGTTCTCCAGTATTCTGACATATTTAGCATTCTGAAAAATAAGTTTCATGAACTGCCTTTCACTTTTACTACCCAGGAAGAGTTAATAAAAATAATTTAAAAACAAAGAATAGCTCCCCTATTTTAGTTGCAGTGTAAATACTTTTTTATTGGAAATACAATTCCTAATCCATATAGCAAGACTTTTGCCAATGCAAGGATGAGCTTAGTACTGTTACTAAAATATTCACACTATTTGTCCTTTGAGAATAGGAAAAAGAAAAAAAAAAGACTGTTGAAAAATGAATCTCCAAAATGAACAAGCCAGCAGCACCTTTGTCCCAGCAGAGGCCCTCACAGGGGCCTCACTGGGAGTGAATGAGGGACAGTGCTTTCAGGGCTAGAGTTAACCAGGAGTCTGTCAGTTCTTCAATCTCAGTCTTCAAATGCAACCAGGCTTCCCTCTTAGATGGACCAAGCAGACCTGTGGATTTAAAAGAACACATGAACTACTTTCTCACCAATGCATCTCTATGGCTGTGTAAACATTTAATAGTACTACCAACATTGCCTTCAAGCTTTACAGTATACAAAGTCATTTTCACAAATTACCATTAAGGTGACAAATGTGTTTTTAGTTTACAGGGACCAGTTACTAGCTTTGCATTTCTAGCATCCATTCTTTTGGGGTCACCTACTTTCCCCATTTCAGCTAACCATGTAGTTTTGGCAGAGCTGATCCCACCTTCTGGCTGCCAGCATAGGTGTGTGATGATGGTTTTGCCAGTGAAAATTATTGTTGGCAGAACATTTGCTGAATATATGGAAAGACAACTTTTCCTCAACTAGAAATTGCTAAATTGGTAGGATACAGACCTAGATCTATTGATGGTCATCTTCCCACCTCTTGAGATGGACAATCCAGATGATTCCTATCTAGAGGAAAGCATAGATTGCCTTGATGACATCACTTGAAAATCTGAATACAGCCATGGTGGAAACCCACATCATCCTTACACTTTCCATTTTTAAGTCCATATATTCCCTGTTATGCTAAAGCCATTCTGTCCACTGTGAACCACAAGGAACAGATTCAAGCTAAGGCAAGCATGGGCCCTGCAGGGGGAATGTGAACAGCCCATCTTGTGATTTGGTTGGGGTTGCTAAGCCCACATTACTGGAAGGCCAACTGGATTTTGGAGCATTCAAAGGACTTCCCCCAGGTCACATCAGTAGGTAAGCAGGGTAGTGGGCTCCATTCTTATATTTCTGTCACTAAATTACAGCAAAATAAGTGCCAGAGAGATGCAACTACCTTTAAAAAGTAATCATGTTCTAAAAGTGTGACCCAACATTGAGTGATACTGTTGGAACTTGAAATACACTGAGGTCCTGGTGATGGTCACTTGCCTCCCACATTGTTTTTATAGGTGCTGTAGATCTCTTTTACTCATCTGTAGTGGAAAGTCAACTTTCTCATCCAGTCCACACCATCCTGGACACCAGTTGCCAGGCATAAATTAGCACTTGTGGCTGCAGCAGGAAAGTCATCTGTTCCAAAGTTAAATGTGCTGTTTAGGTATAAGAGAAGCCCAAAGTTAACAGAGAATTCATCTTAATTAGATGAACAGTTAAGTCACAAAAGTGAGAGGATTGGTTCACATTTCATTGTGCTCACCTTAGATCCTGCCCATTATCATCTGAGGAAGCATCATCTTTATGAACTTGGTCACATTCCTAAAATGCAAGCAAAATGATACATATCAGTTTTCCAAAGAGCTGTTTTTTTGAAAAGTCACATACAGTTATTTTTAAAAACACCTTAATTGAAGCATTTTTCTACTATGTAAATCAGTAGGTGGCAGTCTTGCTAAATTGACATTTTTACTTACTTGGAGTACTCTTCTGTAAAAAACAAGCAATGTCACCAAGGACTGCTGTTATTAGGCTTCAGAAAATACATTTTTGTGTTTAGAAAGGAAAGTGATTGAAAAGCATGTGTGTTCCATAAATCTCAGGTACCTTTAGACATCACACTGCTCAAAACTGATTCAGTGTCTGAGCGTAACTGACACCAGACATTTTGGTGAATGTAACATGCTAGAAAAATTAAACCCGACGCTGACTGCCAATGAAATTATGACATCTGATTCCTGTTGAGTCACACACCAATAAGCCTGAGGCCAGTGTGCTAAGGAGCCCAGACAAAAAAATCTGTTACTAGTTTGCCATTTGAGAGATATGGGTTTTATTCTGTGTGTGTGTGTGTGTGTGTGTGTGTGTGTGTGCGCGCGCGCACACACGCACACAGGATTAAAAAAACAACACAGGAGACTTCAATACCTAAGTAAAAATAATCAAACCACTTTTTTCAAACTTTTTTTTTCATTGCTTTTTACAGTTTGGTATTACATGTTCATTTTAAATATTGAATTTATGAGTTTGTTATAGCACAATGTTAGTTTGAACAGATCTGATTTTAAATCCTAAGCAGTGTGCAAACTGTTTAGAGTAGCAGGTTGTTACTTTGGGTTAAAACTCTGCTGGACCAAGAAAATTTTTTTTCTTTTATTTTTTCTGGAAAAGAGGAACTTTTTTTGAACAGAGTGAGCTTGGCGATCTGGAGACCAGTGCCAGGGGCTGGCCCCATCAGCAGGAGTCAGGTTCACAGACTGGTTGAGGGTGACCCCTCACTATTCACAGCTTCACCTAGCTTTGTACATTCAGCTGGCATGGAACAATAGGGTTGTGCCAGTCAGGTGCCCAGTAGGCCCTCAATGGGTGCATCTGAGAGACCAGGGCAGGGGTATGTGACGCTGCAGTGCCAGATCTATCTGGTGGATACCAAGGTGGGAGGGAGGGACATGCTGTGCAGCTTCTCAAGAGGCAGTCCCTGTCCACCCCACCCACCCTCAGGCTTTGGGCATCTTTAAACCAAAGCACCTCCCACTGCACCCCCAGTTATGGGCAGGAACCCAGGGCAGGGGGCCCAGCTCAGGATCATTCCAGCTCATCCAACTGGGAACTGACACTAGTTTACTGCCCATCTCTCTGCAAGCTGCTCATCTGGAACCTTATCTCCTGGGATATGCCGAACTGCTCCAGGAGGTCGTTGCCTGTCATCTTCTGTATCTCGCTCCTGTAGAAGATGAGACTTTTCTGTATGTACTTGTAGCTGGCCCACCACAGTGCTTCTGTCCACTGCTCACACTTGTCCTGACTGCAGCGCTCAAAGTGGTACTTCCTCTCTGGGTCCTCCACAGCCTGTGAAGGTTACCCTGCTGGAACTGGGCCTTTGCTGATGTGAGTCATCAAGGTGGACCCTAAAGGCAATTACTACTGCTCTCTTTAAAAGAGAAAGGTGGCCGCAGATGATATGAGGCGAAGCTCCTAAGATCCAGGAACCAAGGATCCTGATGGAGAAGCCACGGGGCTCTTCCTGAGCGACTCTGCAGGGCTCCAGCAGCAGGGCTCTGAGGGGCTCAGCCTCATCCATCCAGAAGTAGAAGAGGAAGTTGACCACCAGCTTCACCAGTCGCTGCTTGACCACGCTGCCCTTCTTCGTCCCCTGCATGCCCAGCTCCGCATTCAACTAGGCCGGCTACCGGGACAGCACCCACAGCTCCTTCTCCTTGTAGCACTTGGCAGGCACCCTGGGAACAAGGGAGCCAGAATGCAGAGCATGTGTCTCTCCCTCCTCCTGATCGCCATCCCCACTCGCTGTCAGGAGAATGTTTATGCACCTGTTTGTCCAGGAGCCTCTGCATGTCACACCATGCTATCTCTAACCCCTGGCATAGCTGTGGTTAAGAGTGAGCTCCCAATAAACACTTGAGGAATGAGCATACTAATCTGGAGATACACAAAGTGTGTAGGCCAGAAACCAGTAACATAGATGTTACTTTTTTTGCATTTAGTCTCCAAATACCCCTGAGGCCTGCGTTAAACTAGAAGTTTAAAAATACTGAAAAAATTTCTAGGCAAATACCCTTATTAGAAAAGGTTCTTCTGATTCAGGCTGTGGTCATTTTCAGATATGTTAGTTTTATAAAAACCAGCGCCTCTCATTAACATTCAGCACTAACTTTGTAACAGAGATGACATGTGAACTGCTCCAGTAATGGAAGGTATAGTTTTATGTTGTCGGTTCCTTCTGTGTAATTCTTTCTCCATGGATTTGTGAGGAAGGGAGCAGGAGATAGAAGTGGAAAGAAACTCAAACCAGCTGTTCCTTAACAGTATTAAAATATTGACAACCCCCCCCCGCCACAACCTCCTCTCCAAAGAATCTATTTTCCAGGCAGCCCTCTTCCAGCAAGCAACAAGTTCCAAGGAGGAAAAGACTTTGACCTTTTAACACCCACCCCACTCTCCTGAGGTCTATAACTTCAGATAAGAAAAAAGGAAAAGCTGGTTTAGGAGCCCTCACATGGTTACTGCAAATTTAACATTTGTAAAACAGATCATTCTTGGAAAACACAGTGGGGAACCTCTCAGAGTTAACAATTTAATCTTATTTTAGGAGACAATGACCATTGTTTGTGTTTGCAACAGCATGCTCATTCTAGTTTTAAAAAGTTGCACTAAGTTGGGAGAAGAAATTTCTGATCTTCACCTAGGAATGCAATTTTTATGATTGTTAGTGCATTACTTTTTTCCAGTGTGTAGTTGGGGGAGGGGGATGCAAAAAAAAATGCCATAGTGCCATGAAAGAGAAATTTTTCTCTCTTAGGAGAATGAACTAAGGGGAGGGAGTTAAATAACTAAAATGGGAAAAGATATGTTAAAAAAATTTAATCCAAGGAACCAAAGTTGACCTAGAATTCCCCTGGAATGGGAAGAGTTGTTTGGAAGAGCAGAGTGTGGTGATGGCTCCTCTTAAACTAATTTAGCTGTAAATTTTCACTAACAGAGGACTCAGTTATCTTCCTCCACTGTTGATGGTTCCACTATTCCCCTTATTCTTCTGTACCCTGTATTTGTTTTCTCCTACTAGCTTTATTTAGAACTTATTTTCCCTGGCCCAGATCCTTACTGGAAGAATTGTTCAATATCTTGTTTAGTTGTAATTAACTGTCAACAGCTTCAGGCTTTAACCTGTTGGGAGCAAACTCACCCCACAGTGACTTAATTAAAGCAAATTTGGTATGATAGTTAAAAGGAAATTTTATTTCTTTATCAGAATTTTTGTAAAATCATTTTAATAAAAAGAGATTTGAAAATCAAGAACATTTTTGAAAGAGCCTAATTAGTGTCTTCAAGAATGAAAAAAAAATTAAAGTGCCTTTGTAAAACATGATTTTATAATTGCTAATTCACTTAATAAATGATAGAAAAAATACTGTACTGCACAAACTTTAAATACATAAATTACATAATGAGGATTTATCTGTAAGTCCTTGAGCTGGCAAAAATGGTGTAAATGTTAATGCTCTTTAAAATTTCCAAAAAATTTAATTAGAAACAATAATATTGCCCTTTTGATGGTTATCTATTAAAATTTAATTCCTGGAAGAATGGAGAATATAAAGATATTGCAATATTTCACAATAGAGCTGCAAAATGTGTTAATGAGTGTGCTCACTCTCAAATTAGAATGGCAAGTAACTTACTTCCATCCATACATTCTGAAACTCAGTGTCCAGCAAGAAGATGAATTTTTCTTCTCCCACTTTTTTGGAAGTCACTAAACTTTTAGTTTGTCTTCTTAGAAGCCTAATTTTAGGTTTTTATTTTTGCTTTCTGGGTTTGGTAATTTTTTAGTCTCCAAATTTTTTTTTTTAAACTCAGACAATTAGATAACTGAAGAAAGAGAGCAAGACCTGATTTAAGAGCCCCTGGCTTTAAGCAGAAAGAACCCTGGATTCTTGAAAAGAACAACAGCAACAAAGTTTATAGTTACTGGAAGATTCTACAGACCCAGAAGACCAAAATGGAACCTGAGTCTATTTCCAAGTGCCAAAATATATTCCTAGAAACTCTAACTGCATGTTACTACATTGAGGGCAGAATAAATAGGATTCTAAGGGAAAGTAAGTTCTTATTCCAAAGCATAACATTCCAAAGTACTTTGAAATAAATTTCCAATAACTATGTGATAGGACTGTCTGAAGGTGAAATCACTACTGAATCTAAGTCTAGGGACAGCAGTCACATTTTTAGGGGTAAGTCCAGCACATTTTGTGCATTAATCTGCAACTGGTAGGACTTGAGATGTCCAAAGGATACCTACTTTGTTTGGGTATTTGGCCTGAAACCTTCCAGGGGGCTGAGATTGTGATTCAAGACACCTGATGGATTCTGTATCCAGAACCATCTCAGCAGGTGAATGGGTGCCTGAGCTCAGAATAATGGCTATTCACTCATGTGTGGGGTTTTCTGTGAAGAGGCTCCTGTATTCTAGGTACTGTTCATGGTGCTAGAACACAGCATTTTACACAACAGACAAGAATCCTTACCACCTTGGGACTAACATTCTAGTGAGGGAGACAACTGAACAAATCATGCAAAAAATATAGTATGTTTACTAGTGGTTAAAATGCAAAGATGGAAAACTACAGCAGGCAAGGGGGATATGCAGTGCTAAGTGGGTGTCAGGGAAAAGGAAAGAGCAAGGGAAAAGCTAGTTCAAAGACCCTGAGGCAGGAGGGAAGATCCAGGGAGGAAAGACTGAACTTGCAGTCACTATAAAGAGTCTGGTAAGCAGTGTACAAGTCATCAGTTCCTGTCCTCCCGGCACTTACAGTTTTCCTGGGAAGAAAGAAATTAATTGACTTCACTGTGATAATTATAATTGTTGTAGATTTGGCAGAATCTCTCTGGAACCCAAATGAACCACCTTCTGCTGAAGGTTGGAGAAGAAAGGTTCTGATGAAGCAAAATTTTATTTTGCTAGGTCAGGGAAGGATGGCACACACTGCTGTTTATCACTTTGTGATGGAAGCAATCAAACAGACAAACAGTGCCTTTATAGTGGTGATTCACAGCTCCTGAGCTGTGGTGGCAGGAACCAAAATGTTTTTTAGTCTCAGACTCTCTATATCAGACATTTAGCCTCAAATGACCATGGGGGTGGGCAGGAGATGGGGTATTTACTGCACAAGTCCTTGTTTTCTGAAGAAATGGCCCTTGTTTAGAGATGCAGAGAAGCACTGTGGACTTAGTGAACAGGCTCCAGAAAGGCAAGGGGAGGGCTTTTGAAGATCCTGTTTGTTTTCACCTTCAAATAACTGACACCATAGTAGGTAGGAAGATAGAAAGGAATCAAGCTGTGGTGGAAAAAGGTATTTTTTGTCAGTCCTTCCAAAGGGATTTAAAAATAAGAAGCATTTTTGCATAAGGGCTCAACCACAGTCATCTAGGAATATATAACTTCACATTTTAACCTGACCAATTCTCACAAAAATCATAAATACATTCTAAGGAAAACTGGGGCTGGTGCACAACATTGTGATTTATCCTTCACTAGGAAAACTACAATTAATGATGGAAACTTGATATCAGTAAAGTAAGAAAGTCCTGGGCTAGGTCCATCCCTATTTCTGAAGTCCTAAAGGGACAAGGACAGTACCACCTTTTGATACTTGATTACCAAGTTCAATACTGACACTTTGTATCCCTCACAGAGCAGACTCATCCTTCCCCCAAAGCACTGGTCAAACACATCAAGAAGACCCATTTCTTATTCAGGTTGAGCATCCCTAATCCAAGAATCTGAAATCTGAAATGATCCAAAAAAAAAAAAAAAAAAAAAAACAAAACTTTTGAACTCTGACATGAAAATCCCACACCTGACCTCACATGATAGATCACAGTCAAAATGCAGGTGCATTGAAAATGTCACATAAAATTACCTCAGGCTATGTGTTTAAAGTCATATAAAATATAAATGCATTTTATGTTTTGAGAGCATTGAGTCCCATTCCCAAGATATCTCATTATGTATCTGCAAATATTCCAAAATCTCAAAAAATCTGAATTCTGAAACACTCTGGGTACCAAGAATTGCAGATAAGGGACATTTAGCTTCTATTTCTTGTGGAGTTCCTGTACAGGTAGGCACATGGTTTCTCTCACTCACATAGACTCCTATTTCTTGTTTAGCTGAATTTATAATGACAGTAAAATAGTGTTTAATGTCATAACCTCATTTATATAAATGAGAAATGAAGATTTGGACGAGTTAAATAATGTACTGAGATACTGTATCTTTGACCCCAAATTCACATCTCCTCCCCTCAATTTCCCATGACAGATACCTGCCTATTTAATGTGTCATGACTGAGGTCCATTGTAGTTTATCAGTTATTTGGAGTTTAGGGAACTGAAATGTATCCTTCCGTTTGCTTCATACCTACTGTGTCTTAGTTTTGTGACTATGACTCCTTTCCCAGCCTGGAGCTTAGATCCTTCGATGCCAGTTTCAACCCTCCATGTCATCACCAGGCCTTTAAATGATTGGCACATCAGATGAACACTGTCCTGAAGGTGTGCCAACGTGGTTATGGGGTCTTTGCCAGAAGTAGACGGTACGTACAGAGAGCAATTGTAGGTGGTAAGAACCTGAGTTTTTGCACATCACACTGACATAGTGCATCCTAAGTAGGTGGTTTGAGGCCCAGGAACACAGATTAGACCACAGTAATGGGAGGTGGTGTTGAATGAGGGCAGATGGTAGTGATGCGAAGTGCAGCATTGGGCCCACATGTATTAACCTGCAAACCTCTGTTCTAACATGACAGGCTCCTGCAATCAACTTTCAGATAAATACCATAAACCAGATGATCAAAGTGTACCCAAGCCTGACTTCCTTTTATGTGACATGGCCTGTGTTTCATAGAGGAGTAAAATACATAAAATTAGCAAGTTTCAGTTACTACTGGCCCTCAGCTCACAGGCATCCAAACACACAGCTAGCTTATAAAATGCTCACTTGGATGGTTGGGGAAAACTTCCAACATGAGAGGCAGCTGAATACCAGCACTGGTGGAGTGAGTAGGCAGAGAGCCACATGGGGTCCAAACTCAGGGCCATGTGGCAAGTACACAATTGCTTTTAGAACTCTGGTTGTACTGTTATTCTACATCTTTAGTTCTGTCTGTCATTATTCTTGGCTTTGCAGCTCAAGCTGACCTTTTTCTGATCCATCATCATCTCTAGCCTTCTAGGAGTGGGTCATAGATTTGTTCTTTTGGAATAAGCCCTGGGAATAACTCTGATTTTGTACAGGGGCTCATATGCAAAATATTAAGTTATGGCAGAATTCTTCTGCAAATATTTATTCTGCTTTGATATTGTAGTGGTTGTACTTTTCCCCCAAGTCTTTCACTTGTACCATAATTATGTAAAAATGCACCATATGATTCAAGCTACTTTAGGAAAATTAATAAAAAGAATTAAGGTAGTTACAATGACTCTTCTTATCTGTGCCACGTCAAGTATGTAACAACCAGCACATGGACACTCTGAATGTGAAACTAGAAACCTGAACTCAGAGTAAACCAAAAACCTTTGAATAAACAGAAACTCTAAGACTTCAGGGCAGTTTGCACATTATGAAAGGGTATTTTGGGAGAAGTTGAGTTACCAAGTCCAAATTCTGCTGACCAAGAGTATTTTTTTTCATGTTCCAAATTTATCATAAGAAAACTAACACCATACTGCCAACTAACTGTTTCAATACCTTCCTATACAAAGTGGAGAAAAAGAAAGTCACTAGATAACTAGGAATTTTCATTGTGCCTATTAAGACCAGCTGAAGTTGCCAAAGCATTGGAAATGATCATTGGTTTCTTTGTCCCCTCCTATCCGTCATTAGGCAATTACATCCACAACACTAAACTTCCTACTGAGCAATACAGATACTTGCTTGAGACCTTTGACATAAACAAGATGCTATGTTATTCCTCTTATTTCTAAACAGGAAAATCTACACATGGAGCAGGGGTAGTGATACTCTGGAGACAAACCCACACTGATTGTCAGAAAGCTTGATTTGACAAGTAATCAGAAGAACTTAAAATTTTTTTTCAAAGACCATCTGGAGATCTATCTGCACTGTTCTTGTTTTTGTAGAAAGTCTAAATGGCACAGATGGTCTTACAGTGTTGGAGTGACAAGACATTTTAAGGGAGTGGTGTTCCACAGTGCATTTTCATATCACTTTTAACTCCCTGGATATTTTGATAACATCTATGGAAAAATATGGTAAAATGAGTACTCCAAGAACCTGCTTTTCTGAAGGCATCTATGATTCAGAAGTTTGGGAGTCAGGGAACAAGCCCCTGGAAGGGAAAGACTTGAAGAACCCTGCTTCTAGTTCACTGACAATTTGATTAGGTATGTCAAGTTCAGTCACTGTAGCTAGGAAATTCTGTATCTGAGTTAGTCAAAAAATCCACTTTTTACATGTTTCTCTCTGTTAAAAAAAGAAAGAAAGAAAAAGAAAAAGAAAGAAAGAAAGAAAGAATAAAAGAAAGAATGAATGAAAGAAAGGACTGCCCAATTGACACACTGTGTATTTATACTAACTGGCTTGAAATAGCATTATCCCAATGTGCTTTCTGATGGTGTACCCAAGCTCTCACCTACTTTCAAGGGTATGTGATGTAGCAAAAAGGCTGCCCAGTGCCCTCTGTCATGGGTTCCCTGCAAGCCCACAGTGCAACCCAAAGGATCAGGGAGGTGTGCAGTGCACAGCCTCTGCACACTGACAGGACCTGTCATCTGTCTGAGGTGCCCTTAATGACCTTCACATTTCCCTTGCTTTACCACCACAATGCTTCCCCATCAGAGGAAAGGGTGCACATTACCTGTGGCTAAGGCATAAAGAATGAAAGAATTTTTGAGATTTTCTCCATTCATGATTTGGGGAAGTGTAAGCTAAGTAATTAAAATAGACCTGGACAAAGATATTTTAAATTTTCCACTCTAAACTATCCACTCAGCACACCACTGGGACCACTGCATATTTTAACTCAATATTTAAATATCTGTATCTGTTTTGATAGGAATAAGAAGACACAACTATACAAACCAATGGGAAAAGAAAACAGAACTTCAAATCTCAGAAATTGAAAGGAGGAATTTCAACATTTATCCTTTGAGAGTTGATAAGGTGCAACTTGTGGAGATACGCACTGCTTTTTAAATTGTTTCTTACTCTTTAAAAGAACATTTTAATGTATTTAATGTTACAATATTCCTTAGGGATTATCTAAGAGAGAGAGAGAGAGACACTGATTTTAATAAAAATTATGTTTACCTAAATTAAGGGACCTTGGTGCTTATATTAGAAACCCAAGATTTGAATTACAACCTTTTTAACAAGGATAAGATGTCAGTTATTTTGATGATGCTGTTTGTATTGATGTTCTTTAAATATTTAAAATCTTCAGATTTTTAACTATATGTTCTAAGTCATTGTTATAAAGTTATTATTTTTCTTTTTAAGAAGTAAAAGAAAGAAAATGTCTGCAAATGGTATGTTAAGGTCAAAGATAAGCTGATGTGTTTAAACTATGTGTTGGTTGGTATATTTATAAAATAATTGATGAATATTTAAGACCATAAAACAAAATTTCTTGGACTCCAAAACATTAGTAGTAACTGAAGAAAGGATGAAAATATGTTTATCAAAAATTTAATGTTTTTCTTATAATACTAATTCCCTTTAAAATGTGCTGATTAAAAAAATAGGATGTTGTTATGATTTTCCTTTAGTATGGGACTTTCAGAATCCTAAAGGAATCACATGAAGATAGTTACTTCTTTGTGGGTAAAGTAGTAGTAAATATATCAGTTTTACTCTGCTTCGAGTTCCTTCTTTCCACCTATATACTTTACTTACTACACACAGGATTATATTAAATATTTTTGTTTTTATTCACACTCTCAACCTTAGGGTGAAAAAAGTCTGGCTTTTTTTTTATGAAAGTCATAAAGAACTGAAAATAAACCTTTAAAACAAAGTGGCTTATTTAAAATTGTTAAACACACTATCTCTAATGGTAATGTATTAATTGATAATTATGGTATATATTATACACTTGATTTAGTTATACCAATACTTACAATTTTCTTTACTTTTTAATTACTATGAATACCACTTGTACTACCTGCTTTATTGATTAAATTTTTTGAGGTTATAAGAGGATGAAGCAATTTACAAACTACTTTAGGAAATAATGAAATGTTGCAGACTTCAGATATAACGAAGGAGAATGCATTAGTGTCTTGTGTCAAATTATATTATACAACATTTCATTAAAATGCTATACAAAATTAAAATTGTATGGTGTAGGAAAGTATGACAATGAAAGACTGAAGACCAGATGAATGTGCAAAGTAGCACTTATTCTGAAAATTAAAAAATAACTTATCACACACCTAACATAAATATTGTTCTTTTGAATATTGACTCAGAACGGCACTGATGAAGCCTTTTATTTACTGCTGAACTAATTCTCGATTTTCAATGGTGCTGCTCCTCACTTTTGCAAATGTAATTTGTCACTGGCAACATGCAGTGTTCTTTGTATCTCCTGTTTCCTTTCTTTTAGATCTATTATTCCTGCTTAGAGTATCTACTAAGGGAGAATTTTTCATAGTGACACCAACTCTAGACTTGCTGTGAATAACTACAGTATCATAAAAATCATTCTTTTTATTACAAACTTGCTGCCAGAGCATGAAAAAAGTATTCAAACCAGGAGACATCCAACCTCTTCTGAAATCACTCTAACCCTCATTGCCATTTTAGGACCATCACTCACATACCAGTTTATCTATAAAATATTTAACTAGAAGCTCTAATTTATATGGAAATAGTTGTATTGTTCATATATTAAATAATGAACTATAAGCTATAATACTAACTAGGTCATATTTCAAGAAAGTTTTATTTTTAGTGGGGCAATTTTTCAGTCTTTCTAGTTATTTGCAACAAATACAAATTCCAATTTATCATTGTTCTATATTTATCTTTATTTAAATGCAAATATTATACTGACAGAATTTTTAAAGAAATATTTTTACATAATTGTGTTAAGGACTTGGGTTTTCAAGATATTTTTTTCTTTCTTTTTTGCAGTGGTGAGGGTGGAGTTCAAGGTTAGAATGTTTAAAAGAGAAAAATTTATCAACTGTAGTTAACTTACAAAGTCATAAGTTTTGTTGAGGGCCATCTTGGACAAGATGGCACCTGGTAGTGAGCCAAAGGGCACTGGCTACCAAAATAAGGAAGTACCCCAAAGGACTGCTTGCTTACTAGTTCCTTGGAGACTTATGACATGTTAACGCCAAGTTCAAGGATTGGCTATTTAATATCATGCCACACATGGACAGCTCGTGATTCATATAGTGTTATGCTGGCATTCCTCTGCATGTTCTCCTGCATGAGAGAAAGCTTTGCTATATTTAGCTGATAAGCTAGGAGCCTGGGGGAGGAGAGAGGGAGAGAAAGGAAGACGGAAGATAGTGGGAGAACAAAAGAGACAGAGAAACAGAGAGGATGCAATAAATCTCGTTGAACTGAAGATTGGTTGTGTCTTCTTTCTCCGTGCTGGTTCTGCTGGATGGAACAAGTGGTGGCCCATACGGGGAACTTCTTTCTCCTTCTGTGTCCTCCCAGGTAAGTAACTTAAGGTAAGCTATAGGAAAACTAAGTAACTTAAGGTAAGCTATAGGAAAACTGTAGGATAACCTCCCGGGAATCTCTGGCTAGAGTGTATAAGGCGGAGGTCACATAACCCTGGTGAAGGGGTCACATAACCCCAGCAGAGGGGTCACAAGACCCCAGTGGAGGGGTCACATAACCCCAGTGTAGGGGTCACATAACTCCAGAATGGGGTCACAAGTGTCAAGAAATCAAATAATAAGAATCATACAAGATGTGCTTAAGGCTAATGGGACTGCTATAAAACAATCTACTGTAGCATCATATGTAACCACACTGGCCAAGGTTAGTCCTTGGTTTTTGGAAGAGGGAGTCCTAAATATTCCACAATGGGAACATCATAAAGAGGATCTTATCAAAGCAGAAAAGCAATCCCCATCACCTAGAGGTAATTTTCCCATGTGGCAACTCATTAAGGAATGTCTAACATCTGAGAAAGGCAGAATAAAAGCTAGTAGAAGAAGGAAACATGTGTCTGGAAGAGATAAAGGAACAACTAAGTGTAACTTCTCATAAAGAGAAAGAAGAGAAGGAGGGGCTTACCAGGGAGGAATTAGAAATAATATCAGGGACACAGTCACCACCACCAGTTATATCAGGAAGGAACCAATCCCTTCCTGGAGGCAGCAACTCCCCCCCAAGCAGCCTGCCCCCTTTATCCCCCAAAGTACCCTTGGGAGGAGTTAGGTCATGCTATAAATCAGATGGGTTTTCACCACGGGGAGAAGAAAGCCCCATTAGCGAAACCTCAGCAGTCCCACAATACTTCCCTGTGATAGAGGACCAAAATAGACAAAGATTCCACCAACCTCTAGATTTCAAAACAGTAAAAAGTTTTAAGAAAGCAGTAGCTACGTATGGTCCTCAGGCCCCCTTTACAATTAGTATGTTGGAATCAGTAGCGGGGCTAAATCTAGTGCCAGAAGATTGGAAAAGGCTATGTAAAGCTGTGCTATCAGGGGGGCAATACCTAGTGTGAAAAACTGCATGGCAGGAAGTCTCATTAGAAATGGCATGCTGTAATGTTGCTGCAGGCTTTTCCCCAAAGAAATGTAGAAATGCTAACAGGAGAAGGAAACTATGAAAGTATTCAGCAGCAGATTATTTATGATCCTGGGGTGTATGCACAAATTGCTGCTGCTGCCACTAAAGCCTGAAATTTAATTCAAGGGACAGGAGACTTGCAGGGACAGTTGTCCGAGGTGATTCAGGAAAGTAACGAACCGTTTGCAGATTTTGTTGATAGATTAATACAAACTGCTGCTAGAGTATTTGGGGATTCAGAGCAAGTGATGCCCTTAATAAAACAATTAGCTTATGAGCAAGCAAATAAATGGTGTAAAGAAGTTATAAGACCATGAGAAAATAAAGATTTAAGTACCTATATAAAGGTCTGTAGGGATATCAATGATGCAGCCATAATAGGACAAGTAATAGCCGCTGCTCTTCATGGGCCAAATTGGTGGTCACTGAACCATTAAAGATA
The DNA here is from genome assembly GCA_020740815.1 of Sciurus niger. Lineage (NCBI taxonomy): Eukaryota > Metazoa > Chordata > Mammalia > Rodentia > Sciuridae > Sciurus > Sciurus niger. Next base: position 82,930 of record JAHUXG010023972.1, on the reverse strand, counting down.
ACATGAAAATCCAATAATCCTATCTAGGTCCCCCAGTGGCCCCTTTCTAAAGAAAAAATAGAGGCAGCGCCAGAAATAGTCAACAATTAAAGGAAAACCATATCATTCCTTCCACTTCCCCTTGGAATATACCCATTTTTGTCATAAAAAAGAAGTCTGGGAAATGGTCACTGTTACGAGATCTGAGAGTCATAAATTCCAGTATGCAGATTATGGGTCTGGTGCAACTGGGTCTCCCCTCATTAGCTGCTATTCCAAAACATTATCATATCATCTCTATAGACATAAAAGATTGTTTCTTTTCCATTCCTGTTCACCCCAAGGATAGCCCTCGATTTGCCTTTTCCATTCCTTCTTTAAATAATGAAGGGCCTAATACTAGATACCAATGGGTGTTCCTTCCCCAGGGAATGGCAAATAGTCCCACTATGTGTCAAATATATGTTGGCCAGGCTATATCACGGTTTAGACAGAATTATAAAGAACTTTAGTGTCTCCATTATATGGATGATATTCTTTTGGCTTATAGGGAACAGGAGACTTTATTAAGGGTATTTGACAATATTATTAAAACCCTACAAAAATAGGGATTACATGTGGCCCCAGAAAAGGTGTCAACCTGCAGCCCTATTACCTTTCTAGGACATCAAATATTAGATACCTGTGTTAGGCCACAAAAATTCAATTAGCCATGGAAAAGCTTAAGACTCTAAATGATTTCCAAAAATTATTAGGTGATATAAATTGGATAAGGCCAAATTTGGGAATCATTACTGGTCAACTTAAGCCTCTGTTTGATATTCTCCAAGGAGATTCAGACCCTACATCCCCCAGAAATTTAACTCCTGAAGGCCTTGAGGTTAGTAGAACAAGCTTTAGAAAATGCTCATAGTGATAGAGTTGATATATCCTTGCCTTTTAGCCTCATAGTGTTAGATTCTGAATATACTCCTACAGGCCTATTGTGGGAAACTGGACCCCTGATATGGATTCATTTTCCAGTGTCCCCCAAAAATGTTGTTTCCCCGTATCCTGTGATGGTGGCAAATCTAGTTGCATTAGACATTAGACTTATGATGGCCCTTCGAGTTTTTGGAGTTCATCCTCAGACAGTCAATGTCCCATACACAGCAAACAGATTGAAATACTAGTTAACAATAATGAAGATTGGGCAATTGCCTATTGTTCCACCATGGCCACATTTGATAATCACTTCCCAAGTTCACCTATTGTCAGTTTCTTCAAAAGACATCCTGTTATTTTCCCTCAGGTTCTTAAGGCTCAACCTATCCTAGCAGCAAAAACAATCTTTACAGATGGCTCCTCCTCTGGTACAGCTACAGTTGTTTCTGAAAAAGTACAGACTATTATTGCTTCTCATAAGTCTGCTCAAAAACCTGAACTAGAAGCAATAATAACTGCCTTACAAACATTTCCTGAGGAACCTTTAAATATTTATACTGACAGTATCTATATTGCCTAGCTTGTGCCACGACTTGAGACAGCTAGACCCATTAGTCCTCATTCTACCTTACAGCAATGCTTTTATCAAGTACAAACTCTTCTGTGAACTTGCAAAGAACCTTTATATATAGGCCATATCAGAGCACATTCAGGCTTACCTGGGCCTTTAGCTCAAGGAAATTCTACTGCAGATTCAGCTACTCGAGATGCTCATATATTTAATATTGTACAAGAAGCAATTAATTTCCATAAAGATTTTCATGTCAATGCTACTACTCTCAAAATAAAATATAACATTACAATAGAACAAGCCAGAAATATAGAAAACAGTGTCCTGCCTGTGTGCCTCATTTATCTGTTCCTCATTTTGGAGTCAATCCTAGAGGACTCCTTCCAAATCATCTATGGCAGATGGATGTCACCCATATCCCCAAATTTGGTACTTTAAGATTTGCACATGTAACTGTAGATACCTACTCAAGATATATATCTGCTACCACCCATACAGGGGAAAAGACAAAAGATGTAATCAGTCATTGCCTTCAAGCCTATGCTACTACGGGAAGGCCAAAATCATTTAAAACAGATAATGGGCCTGTGTCTACTTCTTCTTCATTTCAATGGTTTTGCTCAAAGTTTAATATCTATCATTCTACAGGATTGCCCTACAATCCACAAGGACAAGCTATCATGGAAAGGGCTAATCAAACATTAAAAGTCTGCTTAACTAAGCAAAAAGGGGGAATAAGGGGCATTAGCCCCTCCCAAGAACAGACGTAACCTTGCTTTATTCACCCTCAATTTTTTAACTTTGGATGCTATGGGCTGTACTGTGGCTGATAGACATTTTAGTGGAAAGTCTGGTGGCCATCCATAAGCAATGTGGAAAGACATCTTGACTGGGTCCTGGAAAGGACCTGACCCAGTATTAATTTGGGGGAGAGGATCTGTTTGTGTTTTTCCTCAGGACCAACAACAACCTATCTGGGACCCGGAGCGCTTGGTAAGAACTATCCATAAGAAAGAAAATGGCACCGAAACACAAAATGATGGTGATGGTGGTAAGCCTACTGTTGTTAGCTCTTCCTAAAAGTTTCAGGGATATATCACTCATGACGCACAAGTTTTCCCTCTATTATTTCCTAGTACAGAACTTCTAGGTAACCCTTACCTACCAGTTGCTTCCACTGTAAAGCCACTTATTACTAGTCTAAACTTCAAGTTAAGGGGTAGTCTTTGCTTCCTCTGGTTAGCCACCTTAAAAACCACCAATGGTATCTTGCCCTGTGTGCAGCTTGCTTCCAATTGGAATCTTTCTTATGGGTATTATCAATGAAAGGAATACTATGGCCTTGCTTTAAATATAACCAAGACCATTGATAGTGTAAATTATACACAACAGCCTGGATGGGGTCCCAATTGTACACCAATTTCTTATGGCAATGTTGGATCTATTAAATGGGATAGGCGTCAAGGAGATGTTACGGCTTATAAGGTGACTCCTTACTTTTCCTTTGGGCCATTTGCCATAGATTGGAGAACTGTTAAAGAAATATTGAGAAAGGCAAAGTCATCATATACGTATGCCACTGTAGATACTGATTTTGCTACCAGTGACTATTCTCCTATTTCTGTGTGGTCTCTTTGTAGTGCGTCTGCTTGTATGGACATTAGTCCGATTAGTATGATACAGGGAGGCAATCTTTCTATCTTTTCACAAAGATGCAGAATAATGCAAGCCTATATAAAGGGAATTGATACCCCTGCTTATAGTTATACAAGGTGCGTGGCCAATTATTCTTCCTTTTATCAATCTTTCCCCCCTACTCCTGTATGTGTTACATCTCCGTTTCTGTTCATTCTGTCTAACAGTACTAAATTTAATATTAACATTATTAAAGCAATGATAAGATACTGAAGTCCTTAACTGTGCTAACCAAGAGTGTTATGTATCTAGTTGTTGGAATGCTTCATTATTTCCTCTGGCTGTGATTGCCAGGATTCCTAAATTTATTCCAGTCCCAGTGATCTTAAATCATAGTGAGTGGAATTTCCTACCCATGAGAGCAAAAAGAGATTTTGGTAACTCAGCAATTGTAGCCATCGCTGTTGCTGTGGTGACTGCTGTGGCTGCTGCCACCGCTGCTGGACTTGCCCTAGGAACTGCTATTCCTACTACTCACATGCTCAACAATCTGTCACAAGCCACTGCCGAAGCATTGACAGTCCAGGAAAACATCAATACACATCTCACCATGGGGATCCTGATTCTAAACCAAAGAGTGGACTTACTACAAGAATAAGTGGAAATGTTGACTGTTACCACACAGATGGGCTGTGTAGTGCACACCCAAGCACTATGTGTTACCCCTATACCCTATTCTAATATTGCTGCTGCTGCAAATCTGTCCAAACAGCTTGGAAGCATGCTTAATAGGACATGGACTAAAGAGTTTACTAATTTGACTACCCTATTAAGAAATTCTATAATTGTGGTAAATAGTACTCAGGTCAAGGTCCTGCGTATGCCAGAAGCCATTAGTTTCTTACAGTCAGCATTACAATTTGGTAAACAATGGATGGGAAGTTTTGCTATGATGGGATTGTTGTTCTTGCTGTTATTATTGCTGCTCAGATATCTGTTGTCTCTAAGGAGTCATCAAAGACAGCAAGCCTTAGTGGTATGGCAAGCCCTTATGGCCATGGACCAAGGCTCTGATCTGCAGATTTGGCTCTCCCAATTACAGGGCTGGTAGTCAAATATGGGTAAGCACAGGGTGGACTTTATACCAACCTAAGACAGGTATCAAAGCATGCCAACAGCTCTTTGACTCCCAATGACAGGTAAGGATAAAGTCTGACTCTGGCACCTAAGACAGACACAGTCACTGTCCTTTTCTTTTTATAATGAAAAGGGGCAGACTGTTGAGGGCTGTCTTGGACAAGATGGCGCCTGGCAGTGAGCCAAAGGGCACTGGCTACCAAAATAAGGAAGTACCCAAAAAGGCTGCTTGCTTACTAGTTCCTTGGAGACTATTGATGTGTTAATGCCAAGCTCAAGGATTGGCTATCTAATATCATGCTGCACATGGACAGCTCGTGATTCATATAGTGTTATGCTGGCATTCCTCTGCATGTTCTCCTACATGAGTGAAAGCTTTGCTATAATTGGCTGATAAGCTAGGAGCCTGGGGGGGGAGAGAGGGAGAGAAAGGGAGAAGGAAGATAGTGGGAGAACAAAAGAGACAGAGAAACAGGGAGGACACAATAAATCTCGTTGAACTAAAGATTGGTGGTGTCTCCTTTGTCCACGCTGGTTCCACTGGATGGAACAAAGTTTCATAATTTTAAGAAATGTTCAATGTATAAAATAATGGTTAGCTCAGAATAAATCAGCTTCCATAACACCCTTAGTTACTAAACTCATAAAAATTTTCCAAGCCAATTTTCTCCACCATGTAATTATTACTGACTCCAGAAAGAAAAAAATGCAGAATTGGACATAAGCACTTGAAAACCTACTGCTCCAAATCATCCCTTCTGAATCTTCCTTTATATAACATAGACTTCAGGTAAGAAGAAATTAGTTAAACCCCATTTCCTTAGTGGGAACAGTCCTATCAGTTAAATTTCCTTGTGCATGAAGATCCCTGATGTGCCCTGAATCATTTGATGTTAATACAGGAAATGGAATTGGCTGCAAAAAAGTAGAACTAGGAAGAAATGTTGTCCATACTTATATTTTTCACTTTCTATAGAACCACCTCCTCTTCTCAAAAATGAAACATATAGAATTATACGGACTCATGTTTTGGGTGTTTGCATGCTATTCAGGAGAATATTATATATCATTAATATGGCATGAATATTATACATGTTAAATATTAATTGTGGCAAAATCGCCAGAAAATACACAGGACACATTTTTTTTATTTTTAAAATTCATTTTTTTCATTCATTCAATGAATAATGAGTGAATATCCATTTAGATTCCAGGTACTAATCACACAAAAATAAATGAAATGCAGATTTTGCCCTTAAGGCTTTATCCACATGGGGAGAGGCTGAAGAAAAAGAATACAGGTGACTATGATTTTCTCTCAGGGAAGGCACTAGAATGCTTGCAAACCCTATTCCCCTTTCAACGCATCTCAGGCAGCACTTTCAGACACATTTATGCCATCTCCAACATAAAGTCTAATCTGCCTGAGATGTGTTAGAAAATATAATAGATGTGTTGAATTATAAATACAGTATATTCCAATGCACATGAACATTTGAGGATCTCTACAAGGAGTCTTAACCTTACTCTTAACCTTACTAATGCCACTCTGTCTCATGCATCTCATCAGGAACCACTTGCTCTCACCATGCTAGTGTCAACTGACCTGGCCTCTACACCCTCCCTTCCCCAGATAGTGGACGTATCTACTGTTTATTAGAATGTTTTTTCCTTCCTCTTTCTTCTCCAGGCAATGCTTCTTGGTGAAGTTCATACTGGTTTCTTTCTTTTCTCGAACTCTGACATCTCTGTTACCCACTGTTGTATTAACAGTAGCTTCCATTATTGATAGCCCTCTAGGGGTCAGGCACCTGTGTCACATGTTACATGTTCTTTCCAAAACTCCTTAAAACCCTGCATTTGATGGATAAGTGCATGGAGACATATACAGATCACTTGTTTGTGCCCTCCTGAACATATATCTTTTACTCCCAGGTTATTTCCCAACACTGGACCAAACACAGATATCACTGAATGAAGTCTTCCAGATTAACTTATTGACATGATTGAATTATGAAAGAAGAGGCACCCAATCAGAAGTTTATTGATAATGCTACTGGATTCTGCCATTGAAGTGTTAGAAATGAGTAGTCTTGTGAAAATAAACACATTAGTTTGCCAGATTTTAAAATCATATTTACTCAGGTAGAAAATTTATGCAGTAATGAAAAACATATAAAAGAAATCAACTCCAATTCCAGCCCTTAGAAGTAACCATTGGTAAAATCCTTCTTGTTCTTTTTATCCTCTTGTTCATTCACTCATTTATCCAAGCTCTGACATTTATTACAGAGCTCACATTCTTAAAGGAGAAATAGGCAAAGAAGCAAATAAAAGCAGATACATATATTTTAATCACTTTCCTCTTCCCCTCCACAATTTGTAAAAGACCTTTTTATATCAATTAATCACATATTATTCTTCTGAATTGTTGGATACTATTCAATTTTATGATTGCTTCATATTTTAGGCAAGCTATGGCTGGTGGTTAGTTTCAATATTTTTTGGACTTTTTAGTAGGGAAATTTTTTAAAATTCTTCTTAAAATCATATTTCAAATAAAAGTTGTACTTGTGCATGGTTGTTGCTCTATAAATACTTAAGTGAATGACCATTGTGATGAATATGCTTTGAAAGGTTTATGACATTCATTTATCTTCCTAGGCTATCTTTGATATATTCTACTTAACTGATTTTTTAATTACTCAGATCTCTCAGCTTTGTTCATTATATGCCTTTTGCTTAGAATACTCTTCTCTCTAAAGCCCACCCTAAGTAGCTATGCTTTTTCCTGTTAGTCCTGTGGTGGTAGTTCCTCTGACACCTAATTTTTTGCCTGCAGGTCTCTGAGTTGACTCTGCTACTTCACTTATTTGCATCCCCCATTCCTGACCTGACCAGATTGTAAGCTCCCTGAGAACAGAGCATCTTCATCTTATTTACCATTATCCCTAAAGATAGATATAAAGATGAATTTGTTTGTTTCTTACTTCAACATAAGAGTTTTAAATTTTTCCTTAGGTGTTGGAATAGTCTCACTTTTCATTTTCTATAAAGCCTTGTCTTAGCCAATTATGAGAATGACTTCTGTTTAAGATCATGGAATAGTCATGTGGATGTTAACTATAAATTATTCATCTTGGTCACCTAGAATTTAAATTATTTTTCTTATATTTTAAAGTGAATAATTTTGTTATTGCATTAAAAAGAAAAAATATTCTTATTGCACCAAACCACTACATGTTATGGCACATGAACTGAACATGTCTTTCAACTGTTAGTTTTCCAAGCTGCTTTTTTTTTGTCTTATTTTTGGAACTGGGGTTCAAACCCAGGGCTTTGTGAATACAAGGCAGATGCTTTGCCACTGAGCTACATCCCAGCTCCAAGCTACTTATTATTTTTGCTTGATTGAAATATCTTATCTCCAATTCCAGTATGACTGCATTAATATGAGTCTATGACAACTAGTTCCCACCAGCTGAAAGGGGTGACATCTTGAATATGATTTCCCTTTCAACACCAAGAGATGATTTTTACTCAGTTATACTGCAAAAGGCAAAAGAGTTCACAAAATAATGCTGTTCAAAAGCAACATCTTTTCCCCATGCCCCAACCCCTCCACCTGCCTTACAAATAGCAGCACATAATTTGCAGTGAGCAGAATCCTGGATTCAGAAAGACTTCACATGGAAATGCTGTTAGAATATTGAGCAGAACCCAGATAGAGGGTCTATTGTAACTGCACTGAAATGGGAAAAGCCTCCTGGGACAGCAACTTAAACACATTTTGGGGAAGTTGGAGTTACAGACCTAATTTTGCACTAGTCAATTAAAAAAAAGACAACTCAAATTGCTTTTTCTACTAAGAACACTTCCTATTATGAAACTCTTGCTTTACAAAGTAGTGACTCCAAGTTGACAATTAGCAAGCACCTGTCAAATCAAAGATCTGAACTGAAGGCCCATCATAGGTGACACTGACAGGTCAATTTCATAGGATTTATAAATAAGCTGACAGTTTCTCAGCCCACTGCTGAAAAAATGACATTTCCATTTAACAACAATGGAATGTACTCCATTTACTGGGCAGGGCTGTGAGACAGGTACTGAGCTGGGGCACCTGAGACTGTTGTTCCCTAATTTCACAACATCCCTGTCACTCTGAGGCTCAGAGTTGACAATGGGAAGGTCACACATTAGTAGGGTGCTAAGACTGAATCCAGGTCTCTCCACCTCTGAAGCATTCTCTTCTGAGTCCACACAATTAATTACCTAATAGTCTGACAGAATAGTAACCACTTGTAATGATCACCTTTGCCTTACCCAAGTCTGAATCAGGAACTTTCTAAATAGATTTAGATTCTGTGTTTCCAACTAAAATTTAAGAAAGAGACCCTTGCTCTGAGATAATAACTTTTCTTCATTATTCAGTACATTCTTCCTGGGAAATCATAACTCTGAAACTCTCTCCTGAACTTCAGATCTATGCATTCAACTACTTGTTGGACTCCACTTTTATGTCCAACACACACCACATATTCAATATCCCAAACCCAAATGCAGCATCTTTTTTCTGAGGCCAGCCCATTCTCCTGGGTTTTCCATCTCTGCCTTATTTCTCAAGCTAGGAACTAAGGTTGGTGTTGCCCTGTACGTTATAATGGATATATCCTCAGATCCCACTCAGACTACTTTAACAGCTTTCCCACCTGCCCCTCTTCTCTGTTCCCCCCAAAAACCTTGGTGATTTCTCACCTAGATTATGGACATCTGACTTCACAATAGAATTCATTTCCATATTAATGCTAAAAATTCTTTAATGATTACCCTTGGCTCAATGTAAAATCCAACTTCCTTAGCAGAATGTATAAGACCTTTCATGATCCTGTCACCCTTGGAGGCTCTATCTTCCAGGTGCTGTGTACTCTGCTTTACACCTACTCAAATTCTGTTCCCAAACACCATGCTCTCTCATGCTAAATGTTACTCCCTGGGGGCATGGTGATTTCTTCTTTCAGTCTTGCCATCTCTCTCCCAGTCTGGATCAGCCAACCTGTATTTAACTCTACTAACTCCATATGTACCTTCACCCACCATTGTGGATATCATACAGTGAAATTCTTGTTCTGAAGATTTGCCTCCACCCAGTATCCAGGCTTCTTAAGGGCAGAGAATATAATTCATGTCTTCTCTACCATCCCCAACAAGCATGCAGAAAGGAGAATGGGTCAATTTACAGCAAAGTAGCTCTTTCTCTGCAATGCAAAATTTGCTAAAACAGTTTTTTCTGCCTACTCAACAACAGGAATTTGTGTCTGCCTGTTTACAGACCTATCTTTTGACAAAGCCAAAACAGATTTGGGGTTGCTTAAATAACTATGAATTTTAGGTTTGTAGGACATACCAAGAAAAAAAAGTTTTAAAAGAACACTTTCACAGAAGCACTGTCCATTTTGGGAGTGGGCTCTGTTCTACTGCATCATTGTGTGACAGTACTCATGTGCTATTCACTTCCTTCATGCTGCTCAGTAGGAATTGCCAAGTTCTGGAACATACAACTGGAAAGATTTTATGCAAAGATATTTGCAAAAAGTAACCCAAGTTTCAATCTCAGCTTTGTCATTACCTAATGGTTTCTTTGGGTAAAAGTCACTCTGCTTCAATTTCCCATGTTTAAACTGGAGATAAAGATAAGATTGAATTCACAATGTTGATGGAAAATGCATTTTTGCTGACATGAGAAGACTGTTCCTAAGATCTGAAGCCCTCCTGACTATTCCCAAAGTGGGGGGATGGGATGGGCAGAAGCCTAAGCCAGTTGGTTCACTGTGCCTGCTACCATAGGGGAAGGATGCTCTGTTTGGCCAAATGACTTCACACATCACAAGACTCGGCTCCATGCTACAACATCCCGTAGCAAGTTCCTTGAGCCATCCTTATTAAAACAGGATGTGGTAAAACAAGAAGTAAAGATGAACTTACCCGGGCAAAGAAACATGTTCCCTTCGTCGTGAAGACAGCATCCTCGTTTTCCATGAAAGACAGCACAGTGTGAGGGAAGCCAGGTCTGACAACACACAACTCCTCCCCTCACAACAGGAGGTGGGAGAAAGATGTGCTTGTGGTCACAGCAAGAGAAGTCCTCCATGACATGACTGGCACCAGTGGCATTTGCAAACTAACCACTGGCAATTTGTGTGTGTGTGTGTGTGTGTGTGTGTGTGTGTGTGTGCATTTTTATGGTATGATTTCTGTTGGAATTTTACATGGAAATTTTGGCAGAAAACCACTTATTGTCTCATGTCCTTCATCCCCTTACCCTCCTTAAATCACTTCCCTTTCTTCCCCCTCAGCCTTATACTGCTTTACCCAGGACTCTTCATGCAGAAAATACTCAATAAGCTGTAGCAGTAGCATAGCCCTCCTTATTGTGTTCCAGGTGTCAGGGTTATTTCTGTGCACTCAGAAGATACTAACTTTTTTAATCCTCACACAGACCCATGAGGTGTATGTCATCATCCAGTGTCACAGATGGAAAAGTGAGGTACAGGGGGCCCTTGTGAGTGATTGAATTCACAAGGTCAACCCCTGGCACCTCTAGGATGATAAGATAGGAACACACATAAGTATAGAGCTTTGAGTTAAGCTGGAAAAGAGAATCATGATTTTATCTAGTATTCTCATAAATATTAGAAATACTGAGGTGCTGGGGGATGCTAGGGGTAGAAGAAAGGTGAATGCATTCAATCAATGCATGCTGAAAAATCCCAGTGAATCCCAGTAATTTGTACACTTAACATGTGTTAGTAATAATAAAAAGAAATATTAACTATGGAAAATAAAAGGATAAAGAAAACTTTCATCCCACTATTGAAATAAATCAGTTTTTTATTGTAGAAATTATTTTTTTAAATATTTTAATGTAGAAAAACATTTTGCCTCTGTTTTGATATATATATGTTCTTTTATTTTTTTAACTAAAAACTGGAAACACCCTGCATATCATTTTACATCATACCACTTCCACATGAATTGTGATTTCACATTAAGAATTTTGAAAATGCAACTTTAAAAAAGAATAATATTGAAGTGTATCATGTTAGATAAGGTCAATGGGTTCTAAGAGTGTGATCAATCTTCATTCACTTTTAAAAATTAACTTTTGCAAATTGTAGGAGGAGTAGTGCCCACTGTAGACAACTAACTTGAAAAACTTGGAAAAAAAATAAAGAACTCATATGTGTGGCTTTAATGTACCAAATCCTGTATTAGGAACTCAGGATTCAAGTGGGCAAGTCAGGGCCCATTTGTCTCATGAGATTTGCTAGTGGAGGACAAAGAGAGAACAAATGTTCAAATGTGCCCTAAACCAGTAGGGGAAGTTCAAACAGCTGTTTCTAAAACAAAACACCTGACTAAGGTGTACATTCCCTCTAGTTCAGGCCAATAAAAATACACTGACTTGTCTCATAAACATGTAAATGAATCTTTTCTTGTGGCAAGGGTTGAGACTTATCACATTTATTTAATTACCAATTATGGAATTTATGTGCCATAGTATTGTTACTTTTGAAAAAAGTATTATTTCTCTTTGATATGGTTGCTTATTTATATGGACTACTCTATTGTTTGTTAATATATAACTTACTTTAACATTTCTTCATAAGTTGCAGTAATGACTTGCTGCTTGGAATACTAATAAATTTTAAAGTCTTGTTCAGCCTTGTGGTAAAATACAACACAGATGTCAGTCTTATTTACCTTTTATTTTCTTTTGTTATAGCAGTCTTTCCTTAATAGTTTTTATACCTGCCACTCCACAGAACATTTGAAACATTTACTATATCAAATGTACAGTTGGCAGTAAACTGGAGAGAATTTTAGAACAGGAAAGGGATTCTGGTGGAGAACAGTGTTTCTCAAACATCTTTTAACCACAATCCACAGTAAAAATAAAAAAATCATTTTACATCATGGTCTAGTAATCTGTCTCTGTCTTTCTTTTACACACACACACACACTCAGTAGACATTTAGTTTGGCAAAATAAGACTTCACTCACTATGTGGAGTGTATTTTGATAATTTGCATTCCACAGCCCTCTCATGATCAATTTAGTTTGCAAAGCAAGGCTGCAGGAGGTACACACTCATTGATTTAGAGATGGGAACTTTGGATCTAGCACTTGTGGTTTTGTGCATGGTAGCTGAGCTACAAAGTCATCACACCCCAATTATTTTACCTGAGAGAAACTAGCAGAAGGGAGATAGGTAACCATGGCCACAGGTTTGCCTACATGATTCTAGTAACTGGAATTCTTCTCATATCAGTTAGATTTTATTTTTCTATTTTAAAACATTTGAAAATTTTCAAATGCGTGCAATAGAAGTCAAATATGGCAAAAGTTAATGTTGAACATTAGGGTTGAGACTTACCACATTTATTTAATTGCCAACTATAGAATTTATATGTCATAGTATTGTTACTTTTGGAAAAGTATTACTTCTTCTTGATATGATTGCTTATATTTCCCCTGACAGGCAATGACAGCTATGGAAATTTTTTGAGCAAGAGAAAGTGGTTTAATAAGTATGCAGTTTTGGATGATTGTTCTGTCCATAATGTGAGAAGTGGGATACAAGGAGAGACTGTGGGTGCAGGGAAGCCCATAGAGACCACCTCCATGTTTCATCCAGGAGATGATGGAAACCTACAAGAATGATTAAATTAACTCTGGAAGAAAACACATATTACAAGATTATATTTTTAAGTTTAAAAAATGTGCAGATTAGAGTACATATTGTATAAGAAATAGAGAAAGTAAGATTTTTTAAACATTTAAGTTAAAAAAAATAAAAAGACAACCAGGACTTTGACACACAGAAGAACAATTGTTTCATGAGTAAACCTAATTGAACTTTTTGTTGTTGTTGACTTTCTATGACTGAGGGAAAGTTCACTGAATCTGGTGCATAGGGGGCTGTTGAGAGTGGATGTTAGGGATTTTGGAATGAGGCCTGAAAGAATGGGGTAGAAGCATAAGGTGGGGAGGAACCAGAGGACCCTGCTGGAAAGGGAGGGTCATGACTTTATGGAGTCCATGAGGGACTGCAGGAGATATGGGTGCTATCTGCTGAGAGGAAGGGAGCAGGGCAGGATGCAGCCTTGAGGAGGATAGCAAACTTTGGATGATTGCTTCTGGGGATTCTGATGGAAGTCTGTGGAGGCAGGAGAGTATTGCTGACCAGCAGCATGGGGTGTACATGCAGTTGGTTAACCCCTGGCTCCCCTTATCCTGGATCTGCCCTTCACTACACAGCACCCAAGCCTCCCCAGATTATGCTACCCTGCCCTGCACCTGATCCATATCCCCTTCCTCCACGTACCCTCTCTAGTTGACTGTACTCCCCGGCACCTTGGGCACATCCTCACAATCTGATCGTTGTGACTGTGCATCTGCAAGTACCCAGGCTCAGCCTCAGCTGCCTATGTGGAGGAGACACACATACCCACAGAGAAATTTCCAGTCCGTACATGCAACATAGAGGCAGAACAAAAGCATGTGTATATGGAGACATCTCTAAGCCTAGAGTAGAAGGGATTGAAGTTCACTCATAAGGTCATTATGTGACTGTCAACAAGCTCCTCCCTATATCTAAGCCTTAGTTTCTTCAAGTATAAAAACAGATGGTCTGTAGGGCTCCTTCCTGCTTGGACATTCTAGACCTCCACAGTTGTACATTGTAAGCACTCAGACAAGCTCAATGGCCAGAAGTTCAGGAATGTTCTATGGAAAATGGGGTGAGTCCATGGAGATGGAGAAGGCAATGGGGACCTTTTTAATGCTAGAGAAGGAGGACCCATGAATTTCTTTATTTATTGTCATTCTCCATCTTGGAATTAGTACTGTGTTGTCCTATATCTCCTCCCAGTGTCTACCTAGGGCTCTGGGGTAGGAAATGTAAACATTGAGGCAGATGAATGGTGATCTTAGGGGACCTTTCAGGGTGCAGTATATGGTACCAAGGGAGGGGAACAAAGAAAGCCACTATTTGGGGCCAACTACATGTCTAGATTTCTCCCCACACCCCCACCTGCCCAAATCATTCCAATACCCTAATTAGCCAATAACTTAGGCCCCTGTTAACTAGGCCAGATGAGCACTCAACTTCCTGTGGACCAGACCCCTTATCCCCCAGACTAATCAGTCTTTTGCTCCTTGAGTGCATGAGTATGTTCAAAACACACGCACATTCATATCCTCTCTCTCTCTCTCTCTCTCTCTCTCTCTCTCTCTCTCTCATTCTCTTCCAGAGCCCTGGGCCCCATTATAGCCTTCAGAGGGTTAATACAGACTTGCTGCTGAGTTGTCCCAATGAAGATGCCCCCAAGTGATGACTGAAGAGTTGAGGAGAGACCCAAGTTTGGGGGGTCCTCTCCAATCTAAGATTTTCTCTCAAAATTTTGGGATCAGAATGTGTAACAAAGGATAAATTTATGATTGGGATACTCTATGGTACCCCCAGCCCTTGCATCTGTGCCTCTCAGTCCTCTATGTATGGTAAATATTCACCCCACCCTACAATCCCCTCCCCTGTACCCTACTCCTTCCCAGATCTTTCTCCCCACCCCCTCTACCCCTCAACACCTGCACTGTCAACCCAAACACATAATAAATTGCCCTGTCAACAGAATTCATTCAGGGACCAATTAATTCCACAGAAATGAACCAGGAGCCATCAGTTACTGAAAAACTCAGAGTGCAGTGAGTGGAGGGAGGGGGTGAAAGTGGAGGGTGGGCAGCAGGGGAGTGGATGGGGAGGCTGGGGAAGTTAGTCTGACAGAATTTGATCATTTAATGCTTAAATGCATGCTAGAGAGCCCTGTCATCACCCGCACCCCCATGTAGGATTAATTATCAGAGGAGAAGAAGGCAGCCCAGCCTGGCCCAGCCATCTGTCACCAATGAAGGCTGGAGTTACCCAGGCCTTGGCCACCCTGGGTCCATTTCCAATTATGCAGACCTCCTGCTTCCCCAACCTCCAGGTCTTGCCAACTCCCTGTTCAAGGCCAATTACACTTAGACATGGCCCTGCCATCAGCTAGCCTACCAGGAAATCTTCCTCAGTTTCTTGACCACATTACATACCATAACTCCTTGTATGCTCCTATCATTGCCCACAACCTTCTAGATGACTGTCCAGAACCCAAGGCACAACTGTCCCATTCACCGATTCACTGGATGATGATCCAGTCCACTGATCAAGCCAGAATTCCTCCTGTCATCCTTAATCCTCCCTCTCTCTCATCCTTCTCATCCAATCAGAATCCAAATCTTGACAGTTCAAGCTCCCAGAAATATATCAAATCTGGTCAAGTGTGTATGTTGGGGAAGGGCAGGCAAGATGTTATTTGCATTTTCAAAGATAATACTAGCGACAAGCAATAGCCTAATGTCAGGAGAGCAGGCAGAACTGATGATGGCTCAGTCTTGAATGGGGGCAGAAGGTTAGAAGCAAGTGGACAAGAGCTGATACATTTCTGAGAGGTTGTACTCTCAAGATCTGGAATCTGATTGGATGAGTGAGAAGGAGGAGCCAGGATGACTGGCAGAATTCTGACTTAACACTCCAGTGGACTACTATGAACTATCAGGTCCAACCTCATAATTGACTTTCAATCCATAATGCTCTAGTCTTGGCCACCAGATTCCTCTGTACTCTCTGCTCCAGACCCACTGACCTTGCCTTCTGTCCTTTGCATACCCTGTTCTCTGCATGAAATACTTCTTCCACCCTGCAACACCCACCATTCACTTAACTAACTCCTACTCATCCTTCCAATCTCAGAGTAAATATCACTCCTTCCAGGAAGCCTGTCCTGACCAATCAATATGGTTTTATAACTCCCCAAATCTCTCCATTCATCAACATATCACCTGCATGTATTGTCTCTCTTTTCATCAAAATATTAAGTTCTTTGAGAATAGATCTTGTATCTTTCAGAAACTGTCACTTAAAGGACATAAGAAAACATGTCTTGAATGAATAAAGGGATAAGTAAATGCCTAGTCTGCCTTGGCTGTACCCTGAACCTGACTTGGGGACCATGGTCCCCAGAATCAGAACACTCCTAGCATCCAAAGAGAGACTGGGGTGAGTGGAGAGATAAGAAACACTCAGTCAACTTATGAACCCATCAAACTGACCCAAAACAACCAGGCTGGGCAGGTTCAGATGACAGAGAGGTTGTTGAGAGCTGGAGGTCACATTGTCAGAGAGGTTACCTTGTCCTCCACTGGGAGGACTTCCTACAAGAGCCAAGTCCAGTGTCTAGAAGAAGCAACCTCTGCTCAGAGCCATGTGCTGGCTGAAGTTCAGGGTTTGGGGATGGGGAACACATGGTTGGAAGGGGACTTTCCAAAACTAGTTAAGGTTTATTTACTGGAGGTTGAGATGGCAGGACTTGGAAACCGACTTCATGGGAGGGATGAGGGAGAGGAAGACCAACTTGTACAGGGCAATGAAGACCAGGTTGAGTTTGGCCTTTTTTCCTGTCACTGGTGGGGTTCTTAGACTGTTTCTAAGGATGACCAGATCAAAGTGTTTTTTTTTTTTTAATTGGGGAAAACTTGTATTTTTATTTTTTATATTGGATCTTCTGTAATATTTATGTTGTATTTGCTCATTTCAGATAAGCATGACAGTAGAGTGTATTTTGAAATATTATACATACATGGAGTATAACTTATTCTAATCAGAACCCCATTCTTGCAGCTGTACATGATGAGGAATTTCACTGCTCATGTATTCACATGTACATAGGAAAGTAATATCCCACTCATTCTACTCTCTTTCCTGTTCCCATCCTCCCTCTCTTTCCTTCCTTCCCCTTTGTCTACTCGAATGAACTTCTATTCTTCCCCCAACCCTTTATTGTGTGTCAGCATTCACATATCAGAAAGAACATTTGACCTTTGGTTTTTTTGGGACTGACTTATTTCATTTAGCATGATAGTTTTAGTTCCATCCATTTACCAGCAAATACCATAATTTTATTCTTCCTTATGGTTGACTAATATTCCATTGTGGTTATATATCACATTTTCTTTATCCATTCATCTGTTGAAGGGCACCTAGGTTGGTTCCATAGCCTATCTATAGCTGCTATAAACATTGATGTGACTGTGTCACTATACTATGCTGATTTCAAGTTCTTTGGGTTTACACTGATGTGTGGGATAATTAGTCAAATGGTGGTTCCATTCCTTGTTTTCTGAGGAATCTCCATACTGCTTTCCATATTAATTGCACCAATCTGCACTCCCACCAGCAATGTATGAAGGTGCCTTTTTCCCACATCCTCACCAACATTTACTGTTACTTATATTCTTGATAATTGCAGAGCTGACTGGAGTGATATAGAATCTCAATATACTTTGAATTTGCATTTCTCTAATTGCTAAAAATGTTGAACATTTTTTCATCTATTTGTTGGACATTTGAAGTGTAATTTGAAAAGTTAATTCTGGCTGCTGGACAGAGTGACTGAAGGAAAAATTGAAACAGGGAGACTATCAGGAAGCTGGTGCAATCATGGGAAAGGAGGATTGAGAGATGAGAGTGAAAGCAAGACAGGACAAGAAAAGGCAATTGAGTATGACCTGTGCAAGGAAGGTCAGTGATGGAGAAGTAGCACTTGAGGGACAGAGGGGGTTTCAGTCAGCTAGGTGAGCTCTGTCTCCAAGTATCTGGGTCCAAGAAGGACTAGTTAAAGCCTCTTCAGTCTAGCATATCTAGACTTGGCTGCCAATGGATATGAAGGTGCAAAAGAGACAGCCAAGATGACTGCCTCCAAGTTTTATGTTCCAAAGGAATTTGTTACTGGGGGGCTATCAGCCGAGGTAAGAGAGACTGACTTGGAACTAGAAAAATGACTTTGTATACTGAGTAGACATTATGAGGCATGATGTCCCATAGATAGATTTATAAGAAAGTGTCAAGAAAATTTTAAAATTAAAATTTCAAAAAAATCCTTGAAATCATCAAAAATTGAGAATACAAAAGAAAATCCAGACTTAATCATAACATTAGTGAGGACAACTCACATTTATCCAACCTTTACTGTGTTCTGGACTCTGTGCTCTTCCTGAATGGTCCACAATAAGCAACCCTGTGAAGAAGGTTTTGTTATTTCCACCATAGAGATGAGATAAGGAGACCCAGAGAGATATGTGTCCAAAGTCACATAACAAGAAAGGGGCAAGGCTGGAGTTCAAATTCAGATTTATATACCTTTAAAGTACATCTCTGTCCTTGCCGATGCATATGCACTTTAAAACGTGCATGAAAATCCAGTAGGAGACAAATTAGGGAGCAAGTTGAGCTCCCTATTATTTAAAAGGGCTATAAATATTAAGGAGAATAAAATATATATAATAGGCAATTATTTTTCTAAAAAGAAAGGAGAGCCAGGCATGTTGGCACATGCCTGCAATCCCAGTGGCTCAGGAGGCTAAGGCAGAAAGATCTCAAGTTCAAAGCCTCAGCAACTTAGTGAGACCCTAAGATACCCAACAAGATGCTGTATCTAAAAAGGGTTGAGGATGTGACTGGGTAAAGCACCCTTGGGTTCAATCCCTGGTACTGAAGAAGAATGACAGGAGAAATAGGAATATACATATGTATATATATGTGTGTGTGTGTATGTGTGTGTGTGTGTGTGTGTGTGTGTGTACACAAATATAAATTCATATATATGTGTATGCTAATTTGATTACATTTCACAAAATGGAGAGATAAACAAAAAAATGTTTTCTAGAATGATCATCTCCTAGAAAAGGAAGAATACAAAGGAAAGATGACAGGTAGAAGGTAGATATTACTAAGTATAACTTATTTTACAGATTTGAATTTGAAACTATATAAATACTTTACAGGATGACACAGTATAATCAAATAAATAAGTTAGCACTTAAAACACAAAATGAAATAAATGAACATAACTATCTATTGAGTTGATATCATAGTTACATAGAGAGAAAGTATTTCAAGTAATTTAAGATCTAATAATTGACTCTGTATACATCCCTAGTGGAATATACACTCATAAAACAAATAAGATATGATGTTGATGTTCTCAGAGGCTTTTGGTATGAGAGAAACAAATAAAAACAGATGGTAGATCAATGAAGATTAGCAAAATCTCCATAGTCCTGAATTTTATTTGATGGTATCAGTACTTTCTCCATGCACTTTATCTTTAAAAACATCTACTTCATGGTTCTGTCCACTGAAAAGGACAATAAACTAACCAACTTAGTAGCAGTAAGCATCTCTACTTCCAAGATTGTGGTTTTGAAGTACTACTTTGCACTAAAAGTAAGCAGGGCTCCTTGGGAAAAATGGAAAATTCTAGGTCTAAATTATGATACATACTTGCTTTCAGCAATCTCATCATATCAGAAAGCAAAGAAACTATCAAAAACTATTAGAACCAAAATAGACAGGTAGACCAATGGTGCAGAATAGAAGACACAGTGACAAAACCACATAAATACAGTTACCTCATACTAGACAAAGGTGCCAAAAACACACAATGGACAAAAGATAGCCTCTTCAACAAATGGTGCTGGGAAAACTGGAAATCCATATGCAGTAAAGTGAAATTAAACCTCTATCTCTAACCCTGTATAAAACTCAACTCAAAATGGATCAAGGACCTAGGAATTAGATCAGAGACCCTGCAACAAATAGAAGAAAAAGTAGGCCTGAATCTTCATTATGTTGGCTTAGGACCAGACTTCCTTAACAAGACTTCTAAAGCACAAGAAATGAAAGCAAGAATCAATAAACGGGATGGATTCACACTAGAAAGCTCTCTCTCAGCAAAGGAAACAATCAATAATGTGAAAAGAGAGCTTACAGAGTGGGAGAAAATCTTTTCCACGTACATATCAGATAGAGCACTAATCTCCAAAATTATTAAGAACTTAAACTTTACACCAAAAATACAAAGAACCCAATCAATAAATGGGCTAAGAAACTGAGTAGGCAGCTTACAGAAGAAGATATACAGGCAATTAATAAATATATGAAAAAGTGTTCAACATCTCTAGTAATTAGAGAAAAGCAAATTAAAACCACCCTAAGATTTCATCTTACTCCAATTAGAATGCCTATTATCAAGAATACAAACAATAATAGGTGTTGGTGTGGATGTAGGAAAAAAGGTGCACTTGTACATTGCTGGTGGAGTTGTAAATTGGTGCAGCCACTCTGGAAAGCAGTATGGAGATTCCTCAGAAAACTTGGAATGAACCCACCTTTTGACCCAGTTATCCCACTCCTCTGTTTATACCCAAAGGACTTCAAATCAGCATACTACAGTAACACATCCACATCAATGTTTATAGCAACTGAATTCACAATAGCTAGATTGTGGAACCAACCTAAATGCCCTTCAACAGTTGAATGGAAAAAGAAACTGTGGTGTATATACACAATGGAATATTATTCAGCCATAAAGAAGAATAAAATTATGGCATTTGCAGGTAAATGGATAGAATTGAAGAATACCATGCTAAGTGAAATAAGCCAATCTCCAAAAACCAAAGGCCAAATGCTTTTTTCTGGTAAGTGGATGATGATACATAATGGGGGTTGGGTTGGGGGGTAAGAGAAGAATGGAGGATCTCTGGATTATGTAGAGGGAAATACGAGGGGGGGAGAGGGAAGGGGGAAGGAAGATGGTGGAATGAGACATATCATTACCCTATGTACATATTTGATTACATGAATGGTGAGAATCTACATTGTGTACAACCATAGAAATGAAAAGTTGTACCCCATTTGTGTAAAATGAATCAAAATACTGTCTGTAAAAATAAAATAAAAGTATTAGAGTCATGTAGAAGAACTTATATACCAATTAGAGGCTCTCATTGGCCAAAGACTGAGCATTAATGAGAATATTAACTGTAATTGATTGAAACTTATCAAATATGTTGAAATCCCTGAGTATATAATTAAAAGAAAAATCTGATTGATCTTTGAAGGATGCTAGGGGATCAACACATTATTTGGAAAACTGACAAGTAAAAGGAAGAATCAAGCTTTTCTACTGCTTTTCTTATATGAACTGTACCTTAGGATAACCAGATATATGCAAGAAGTTTCTCTTCATAAAAGTTTTCCAACTAATATATGAAAATATGGATAGAATTAGAATACCATCACTTTGCAACTTCTAATGAAGCAATGGAGCTTGGTAATGATCATTCGTAACTATTAATTTGCAAAAAGAGAGACGATAGAACATTAGGTGCCTCATAATGAAAACACAAAATAAAACAAAATTGAACTCTACAAGGGAGGATTTAAAAAACCAAACTTGATGTAATGAAACTTCTATATGTAAATGCCACTTTATAGGAAATACTATGGACGGAGAAACCAAACTATGCGAGTTTAAAACTCCAAACCATGGGAAACAATAGGGTAAATGACTGCCTCCTTTAATAAATAGAAAGGCAGCGATGGAATAGACTAAAACAGACTTAAGAGTTAGATTATACTGTATTTAAATCCTGAAAGCAGTTAAATGGTAGAGGAGGAGTAGGAGGAGGAAAAGGAGTAAAAGGAGAAGTTATGAGTCAATCAGAACTATATAAGCATTGCATTTATTCGCTACTATGATGTTTTCAGTTGTGCTAGTGATATTATGATTATTTTAATGTCTTTTTTCAGTAAGTATTTATTTATTTTAAATTTATTATTCTTTGTAGTTATACATGACAGTACAGTGTATTTTTACATATTATACATACATGGTAATGTCTTTTTATTTTAGAGCTAAAATTGAAATATTTACAGATCATGTGATATAGTATCTGGAATTTGCTATAAAATAATCTGTGATATGGAGTTGGCTAAATGAATATAGAGAATAAAAGTGATC
Organism: Sciurus niger; assembly: GCA_020740815.1. NCBI lineage: Eukaryota > Metazoa > Chordata > Mammalia > Rodentia > Sciuridae > Sciurus > Sciurus niger. The sequence goes on along the minus strand of JAHUXG010023972.1, from coordinate 60,724 downwards.
ACAAATTGATAATTATTGGAGCTGGGTTCATTATATTATTCTTTTTATATGTTTGAAGTTTTCAATAATAAAAATATATAAGTCATTGTTATATTGAAATAAGCTGGTTAAATTTGGAGTAGATATATCCCTAAACTTGACTTTCAGATAGTAAGCAACTTTCTGGATTTGCCCAACCCACGAAACTGAAGACTCCAAAGAAGCTGACCAGTCCAGAAGAAAAGTCCTCTAGATACTAACAATCAAGGTCTCACCAAAGACATCTGGGTCTCTACTCAATCACTCTTCAGTAATATCCACTAATCATGTCCCAAACATGAACACAGAGCTTCCAAGCATTCTTTTAGTGCCTTACTTTTGTGTATTGATGGACAGGAAAACATATTAAGGTTTTAAAAGCCTTAAGTTTCTAACATGCAAGTAATGATTAGAGTTATATACTATAAAAAAAAGAATTTGAAAGAATCAAAGACAATTCATGGAAGAGAAGAAAACTTAAACTCCTATAATTAATAGCTTCAGAGAAGTAAAAGGAATACCCATGAAAAAAGTAAAAGTGTGTTTTAAAGTACATGTAGAAAATAAGTTTTAAACTCCTAGAAATTAATATAAGTGATCTATAATATTAGGAGTAAAAATATTCAATAGAAGATTTTCAAGATAAAAAAAAAAAATTTCAAGATAAAATTGAGAAAATTATGAAAAAGGAAAACAGCCACAGAAATGTAAACTAGGAAATATAAAAATTTAAACTAGAAGATATCTGTACATTTAAACATCTGACTAGAAGGAATCTCAGAAAAAAATGTGAAGAAAATAAAAGTGAGAAAATTTTCAAAGAAATGAAAAGGCCTACTAAATACCCAGAACAACTGATAAAAATTCCAACACCAAAACATATAATGATGAAATTGTAGAACATCAAGGAAGAAATAGAAACATCTAAAATAAGAGAAAGAAGGAAAAGAAAAATCATTATGACAGTTTGGAAATAAGAATGGTAGCAGACTTCTCAATGGCAATAATAGAAATTATAAGGTTTTGGAATAACACTATCAAAGTTCTAAGGAACAGTGATCAAGAGTCTAAAATTCAATACCCAGACAAAATATCAATCAATTATGAGGTGAAAATAATGTCATTATCACACATCCAAAGTTCCCCCAATTTTAGTTCTCATGCATTCTTTCTTGAAAAGTTACTAGAGAATGTTCTTCATCAAAAATGAATGAATAAACCAATAAAAACAAGCAAATATTTAATATAGAAACAGATAAGGAAAGTTCCCAAAATGTTAAAGAAGGAAAATTCCAAGATGATGGCTTTACAACATCATCATAGAGTTACTGGTACCAGATAGAAACAAGACCAGGTATATCACATACAGTTATGTAGGTTGTTCGCTGACCTAATGTATCGGGCTTGGGGCCATAAATGAGAGCTGAAATTCCTTTTTTTTTTACACTCTACTGACAAAGTCACAATCTTGATGAGGAATTGCCATCAAACCTATAGGAAAAAGAATGGCTTACTAATTGATCTTCCCAAAAGGAGCTCTGTTTTATAATGTGTCATCCTAAGAAGCTCCTTTTAAAAAAATTCATCTGTTCATACTCAAAAGGGCCATCTGTGTTAGTGGTGGCCCTTAATTGAAATATTTTAGGTCCATAAAGTATGCCACCAATAAAAAATTGATAACAATAGATAACAAAATATATTTGTTATAGATGAATTATTATTAAGCAACTAGAAAATTTAGCAAAAACAAAAAGCATTATTAACTCTAGGATAGACAAAAGTTATATGAGAAATTAAAAGTGATGAAAATGACAACATGACTCAGCTATAATAAAAAGAAATAATTGTATATACACACAAAAAAATATTGATTTTACTCCAAATTTTGATAGTATATTTGGAGAATGGACAAACATAAAGTGAATATAGATGGTGATATAAGAAACCCCAATCCTAATCTTCCATAATAATTAGTCAATAAAGTTGGGCGTAATGGCACATGCCTATTATTCCAGCAATTCAAGAAGCTGAGGCAAGAGAATTGCAAATTCAAGGCTAGCTTTGGCAACTTAGTAAGACCCTGTCTCAAAATAAAAAATAAAAAAGGCTAGGGAACCTAGAGAGTTAAATCCCCAGTACTACACACACACACACACACACACACACACACACACACACAGTATGTACATTAGTCAAAAATTGTTGGGGGCTATGCCATGCAGACTATGCCAAGATGGCGCCTGGCAGCCGGCCAGAAGTTGTTTTGGTCACATCAGGAGTGAGGAGGTTAATGAACATAAGCACACTCAGGTGATTTGTCATTGGTCGTATTTAATTAAGTCCATGCATACAATGAATGCACATGTGTTCTCCAGTGCTTCTGATCGTGCCTGCTTGTTCTGATCATGCTTGCATGATGGGCAGCTGGCTCCTCGCCTGATCTTTGCATAATTGGCATCAGCACTACCCTTCAATTCCTGGAGGGGATAAAAGCCGGCTCTCCTCGCTCGCCTGGGTTCCAGGTTTGAGGTTCCAGTTCCCAGGTTTCCTGAATCTACAATAAACCATTCTGAATTCAAGAGCCTCGCTATTCGTTTGTCTCCTGCACCAAATTGACTCCACTGGGTGGCATCAAAAAATAATATCTAAGATAAAAAGTTAAAAATAGTAATATAAGTATGCTCTTTCTATGAAAATAGGAATTATGTACAAGAAGATTTAGTGAAACAACTTGAAAATGGTGACTGATGAAGAACTGATAGAAGACACCTATAGCCAGGCATGGTGGCAGAAGTCTTAGGTAGGAGGATCGCAAAATTGAGACCAACCTAGGAAAACCTATTTCAAAATGAAATTTTTAAAAGTGCTGGGGATGTGGCTCAGTGATAGAGCTCCCCTGGATTTCCCCTGGGGAAAAATAGTAGATATACCTGTTTCTTGTTGAACTATGCTATGTAAACATACCATTTTTAATGAAAAATTCAAATACACACAAAAGTTAGAAAAATAGTTCAGTGAATCTTCATATTCTAATCTTTCAGATTTAGCCATTATCAAGATTTTGGCATACTTGCTTTTCATGAACATTACTTTAAATTTTAAATTTCTAGAAATATACATAATAAATTAATATGGTTACTTCTGAAACATGTCATTGATATAGAGGACAGAAGGGGTTAGGAAAGAAAGAACATTTTTTTTCCTTTAAATGGTTTTATTTATTTACCTTTTTTTCAGGACTGAGGACCAAACTCAAGGACTTGTGTGTGCTAGGCAAGTACTCTGCCACCAAGGTGTAAGTGGTTTATTAAATTTATTTTTATTTTATAAACTTATACCAGGCACTGCTCTGAACATTATATACTAATTTAATCCTCATAGCAACTAAGCAAGGTGTGTACTAGTTTAATTCCCACTTGATAGAAGAAAGTTAATTGTCCATCATTTGAAATTTTTTCAATGAGCAGGTGTTGCTTCTTAAATAATTTTTTAAAATAATGGGTCTTAAAAATGTGTCCCCCATCTCATATGACAACTCTGGTTTTCTGAAGTCTTTTCTTCTCCATTGTAAAAGTCCCAGCTCTTCCAATGATACCTTAAGGATAGAATTATTACACATTCCTGTTAATAAAACTTTCTTTCTCAAATGTGTTCCATTTTAGGTGATAAGTTGTATGGTTACCCTACCCATAATATTTGATGTTTAGATTCCTCACCATTAGTGTGTGCCCTCCTCTGGATAGTGCTCTTAAGAAGGGTTCTTAGCCCAGAATCTAGTAAAATATGGGACCAGTGGGACCACTGATCTTTCTTATTCCAGATTTCTCCATCTACTGAGTCATCAGGCTCTGGCAGTGCCACACAATTGACTCACTGTGAATTTGCTGTCAAACTGTCTTTTTGCATGATTCATTCCTAAGCCAGGGCTCCCAGGTTCAAATTTGCACCTCTGATCTTCTTAACCTGCCTGTAGGATTCCACAACTACCCTCTCCAAATGTCATTTGTTCTTGTAGGATCATCATTCCACCTGTCAATATCACTTCAAGTCTCAATTCTGTCGTCCAACCTATTAGCAATCCTGTTCCTCTTGGTGTCATCTGAAAGTGTGATAAGCTGTACATCTAAATCTTCATCTGAGTGACTGAAACATCACATGGGCAGGAATGAGTCACCGGCTCAAAGACCTTCTACTGGCAAGACATAAAACTTTTCATCACTTCTCTTTGGGTACAGTGAGTTGTCAGTTATGAATCCTCCTAGCAGGGCCATCAGGCAGACTACATTTCTCTATTTCACCCACCAGGATAGTGTGACACACTGCTTCATGCCCTGTTGAAAGAAAGAATATATATATTTACCACTCCCCTAACTTCTTCATTCAATAGCCTTACCAATGCAAGACACATGACATTCTATCCTTCAGAATTTGTTTATAGAGAACCCATTCTGGCTTCTACCTAGCATTGTTTTCTTGACTAGGTATTGCCAGACTCCATGTACGATAATCATTTCTTAAAATTTCCCAAGAATCAACATCAATTTTGAAAATCTTTTGGTTAACAGAATGGTGGTATCTGTCCAACTGCACTCCATAGCATCATTCCCAGCCTCCATGAGTCCCCAAAGTCCATGTCAGCAAATTTTTGATCACATAGATTGACACCTACCTCAAGTTGCACAATTTTTTTTTTTACTATTTCTGCTTTCTAGTAACTCAACTTGACACTCTGGAAAAAAGGAAGAAGAAAGATAACAGGTCTTCTTGCTCTGTCTTTGGTTAATACTACATCATGACCTTCTATTCCAAAGGTTGTCCTGGGTATTAAACACAATTTATTTATTTATTTATTTACTTATATTTAATCACACTAGTAGTACATAATTACACTCTCATCAAAATACAACTATTACTAATGAAACAAAAGCTCTTATTGGTTGCTCCTTCTAATTCTAGCCCATTCTTTCTTGTTGCAAGCTTGGTATATGTTCTTCAGAGTTTTTCAATATGCTCACACACATGTATGTACAAGAAAGCATATACTTTGTTTTTTGTGTTGTAACTACATTGACACCTCTAGGTTTTGAATACCCAAATTTTATAGAACACATAAATCTCACAATAACATTTTCAGATGTTTACATAATGAAAATAGATACAGTATTTGCATTTCCCAAACTCAGTATAATATTCTAAACATAATGATGTACAGGAAGAACCCCAAGCTACATTTTGAATAGCTTCTATAGGGTGTCAGATCCATGTATCTACAAGGGGGTAAGTCTAGAGGTGGGCCAGTACTAAGAAAGTTCTTACTACTGCTAACCATTTGCTGCAACAATATTTGTTCTTTGGTACACAGGAAGAAATGTTTTAAGCCCTTTACATCCCAACATAATAATTTGATATTTATTTATAGGCATTTTTCTGGGCTTAGTTACATATTACAAAATTGACTGAGGGATTTTGAGCTGACACATAAACTGTTTATCATTTTTCCCATTTGAAATAATGGAGAACAAGCTCCCAGTTAGTATTTTCATGCAAAACATCTGATTCAAAGGAATGAATTTAAGAGTGAAAATGTCTACACATCAACCACATGAATGGATGAATAAAATGTGACAGGAACATACAATGGAATGTTATTCAGCCATAGAAAGGAATGAAGCTCTTACACATCCTCCAACATGGATGAACCTTGAAGGCATGATGCTATGTGAAAAAAGGCAGAACCAAAAGACAAATATTATATTATTCCACTTCTATGAAATAACTAGAATAGGCAAATTCATAGAGACAGAAACTAGATTAGATGTTACCAGGAGTTGGCAGGAGGGAGGACTTATTACTCAATGAATAGTTTCTGTTTGGCATAACGAACATTATTTGAAATAGTGGTGATGGTTGCATAATGTTGTGAATGTAATAACTCAATTATATGATAGTAAATTTCTTATATATATACTTTATTACAATAAACAAGGAAAGATAGAGCTAGGCACAATGGTACATACCCAGGGACTTGGAAGGCTAAGGCAGGAGGATTACAAGTTCAAGGCTAACCTCAACTATTTAACAAGGCCCAAGCAATTTAGTGAGACCCTGTCTCAAAATAAAAAAAATGAAAAAAGGGTTGGGAATATGACTCAGTGATAAAGTGCCCATGGGTTAAATCCCCAGGACCAAAGAGAGGGGGGTATGTTTTTTTAAAAACCTCTATTTAGCACTAAGATTCTCATTGAGTCCTACAAAGAGTCCAAATATATGTATGGAGAAATTCAGGGGGAATCCTTGTTTTTCTTATTAATTTTTTAAATTTTCCTTGAAACAAAACAGGATGCCTGTATACATAAAAACTACACTTTTTCTACAGTTAGCTTTTCTCACTTAACAATATACTTTGTGAAGCTCTCTCTGTTAGGACTTCCAGCAGCCCACTTTGTAATTGCTGCAGAGTCCTCTCTAGAATAGATGCATACCAGGTTTGTTTAGTCACCCCCTACCAGCCAGTTTTACCAGCCTCTGCTCATTTCAAGCTCTCACCATATGTTCCCGATAATTTGTTGTCAATCTCATGTCTCTCTCCTTGGTTACTCCTCCTTCTTCTCATGGCAGAAGCAAAGCCTCAGTCAATATGGCCTCATCAGAGAACTTTTTAGTCAGTCACACTGGTATTATCCATGCCTCTCTTGGAGCAAGAAATACATGTTCAGGAATGCTCCTTGCATTATTGTTCACAAAAGTAGAAAGCACAGACAACTCTCCATCAATAAGAGATTATTCAGTAAAGTTATTCTCACAATAGACATTTATGGGACCATTCACAATGTCAATGTAGATTATAGAACTATAGTCATGGACATAAAAAATTGTCCACAATACATTAGTAAGTAAAAAATAAAGTTCCCATGGCTAAGATCATAGCTCAGTGGTGAAGTGCTTGCCTCACAATTGTGGGACTCTGGGTTCAATCCTCAGCACCACACACACACACAAAAAAATAAAAAATAAATAAATAAATAAATAAATAAATAAATAATAAATAAAGGTATTGTGTCCATCTACAACTAATAATAATAATAATAAATAATTAATTAAAAATAAATTTCCCAAAACAAGGTATACTCTATAATTCTATCTTTGTAAAAAAAAAAGTGGTTGATTATGTTTTATGCATAATACAGCCTGAAAGTCTATATATTAACATGTTAACAGTGACAGTATAGGTGTTGATTGCAGGTGACTTCTGTTTTGCATATCTGAATCTTCCAGTTTTCTTCAATTAGCATTCACAACTCATGTAATGAAGGAAAATTATTTTTAGTAAAAGGTTGACCTCCATAACTGTATGGAGCTATCTATCTTAGAGAACAAATAATATGCCTTACATCATTCTTTCTTTCTTCCTGAGAGTTTCAGTGTCCACTACAAGGAAGAGGGAGGGAGGGGGAAAGGGGATGGAGCCATCATTCACAGGCATAGCACCAAGCCATAAACCTGGGGCTTTCTCCATTGTTATAGAAAACTAAGTGGTTTAGATATTATTCATCCCATTTCACAGATGAAAACACTAAGACTGAAATGATAAGCGATCACTTTCAATCATGCAGCTTATGAATAAAAAGTGAAATTGAAACACAAGTCTGCCTGGCCCCAAAGCATATTGTCCCCCAATACTTTCTCTTCCTCTCTGCCCCCTCACCCCCATGCTTTTTCCAAAATTTCTATCAAATCTCTTTTCTCCAAAGTCTTTTCCATCAAAGACTGGCATCAGAAGCCAGAGGGTAGGAACCTAAGCAGCATGCACTAAGTTTCCTAATTTTCCCACCCTAACAAAACTACCTCCCTCATTTCTGTAAAGAAGTTGTTTATTTTCTCAATGATGCTATACTAAGCACCTTCTATGTCTCAGACAGAGGGCACCAGGCACTGCAGACTCAGTGATGAACAGGATAAACATGACTCTTGCCCTCACATATTTTACATCCTGCCTGGAAAATGCATTATTAACAGTGCATGGGTCTGAACAGAGAGCACATGCATAGCAATACCCACTGTGGGTTCACCAATAACCAACAGCTCAAACAGAGAATGGTATCCAAAAGGGAGCTGGGTAGAAGTTCAAAAGGAATACCAGGAGTTTTGTCCCATGATTTCATCCTCAGCTCTTCCTAGTCCCTATATTTATTAATGACCTTCAGTTTCATCAGATCATCAGAAGATGTAAAACTTGTGAATGGTGAAAGAAAAAATTGGGGCCTCATAGGATCCTTGGAATAGTAGGCTAAAATTAACATAATGGAATTTGGGGGGGAAAGGTGAAATTCTAAATTTGCTTCACAAATCAATTGCCTCAGTACACTGTGAAGGAATTGTGGTTTTCCAGTAGTCCATAAGAAAAAAAGCAGGGAATTTCTGTTACCTATGAGCTTAACATTGGTTCACAATGTCAACTGGCTATTAAAAAATTAGGACATAGGAATGGACACTCTGATAGAGCCCAGGGTAGGATAGAAAGACACTGTCCTCCAAACTGCTCTGAGAGGGCCCTCCTCCTGCACAGAGACCAGGGGACTCTACAAGCATCAGTACAGATGTGCAGGATCTTGCATCATTGCATATCAGAGCTGAACATCTGGTCCATCTCTTATTTATGGAGTGGTCATCTGAGGCCCAGAGAGGGGAAGGGGCCCACCTCATGGCATCAGCAAGTGTGTACCAGAAGGAAGTGTGTACTTCCTTCATTCAACTATCTTGAATGAAGGAAGAATGTATGTGGATGAGGATATCCTCAATGATATCCATCCATTTCATCTTCTTAGAAGCATCAAAGATGAATTAAAGTGATAAATCTTCCTGTTGACTTAGGCATGGGTTCTTTGTGCTCAGTAAATATATGCCACCCCCAAGAGCTCTATGTTGATCCTACACACTCACGTCTCTGCCCCAGGTTGGTGCTGGAGGCAATGAGGAAAGCACTATTCAGTTCTTGCCCATTCTCTGGGTTTTCTTTCCTCTTTCCAAGATCCCTCCTCCAAGAAACCCTCCTGAATCAGAGACAGTAGTGTTGACCTCCTAGACAGAGCACCCTGACAGCTGAAACAGTCCTTACTCAAAGCTCAAGGCTGGGTAGATACCCTAAATTTGCTAAGGGGAGGAGCCTAGAGCAAGTTCCCATCTTATACCTTTGTACCCTCTCCACAAATGCTTCTGTGATGCTGGTCCCTCATCCCCCTCACCTGGCCATGGCCCTAGTCTCAGATTCATGTCACCCTCACACTTCCAGGTCCCTTCTCTGCCCCTGGGATTCTCTGTCATTATCTCTGGAAAGTAAGGCTTGTGAATCATCATCACTAATGGGCTAAACAGCAGGGTCAGCAAGGCAGGTAGCAGTAAATGCAGCAATTACAGCTGCACCTCCATCCCAGTGCCTTCGCTCCTGGTCCATCTCCCCTCATCACTGGGCAGTGCTGAGCTGGCCCTGCCTTCATTACATTAATCAGGTTAATTCCAAGTTAGAGTGCACATTCTAATCACAACAGAGTCAACACAGGTGGAGTGCTTGGAGAAGAGGGAAGAGCTATCTTCCCAAGGAATGGGGGTTGGCAGAAGGATCCAGGCCTGGGTGTGATAGCCTAACCTCCAGAACCCCATTTCTTACAGGGGCTGCTCCCATTCTGCTTCAAGGCCTTGCTCCTGAAAACTTTTGCATTCTGATTCAAGCCAGGGATGAGGATCTGGATACAGTTAGAGGCAAAGGAAGATCTGATTCCTTGCCTCTCTAAAGAGACCAACTAGACCACCATATTCTTCCTTCCCTTTCTCAAGTACTGCTAGCAAGGTTGTACACTGAAAACTCACATTCATATTTTAGCCTATGTCAGTGCTGCCCATAGAGATGTGCAATGTACAACTGGCACAACAGCACAGAGCTGTCCTACAGACCATCTCCTAAGAAACCAAGTGCAATACAGTACAGGAAAGAGAATAGAGGCCACAGAGTCAATATTGGAACTCAAGGAGTTTGCTAAGAGGAAAGAGATAACAGAGTCAGCCTGCACCTGTATTGATTCCTCTATCATTCCCAACACACTGGCATCCCCCTCCCTATGTCTATCCTCATTCAATGCTAAGTGACCTCCTCTGCTTCCACAGCTTCAAATATCACCATGTTGATTAAGACTGCTATATTATTTCATTTTCTGATACTATAATGAAACACCTAAAGCTGCAAACTTAAAAAGATAGGAGATTAATTTAGCATACAGTTTTGAAGGCTAGGCAGGTTCTAGCAAGGGCTTCCCTGACTGTATCATATCATGGCAGGTGACATCACAATGGTGGTATCACATGCAGGAGTGAGAAAGAGAGAGCAGATCACATGATGATACAGAAAACCAAAGTGAGGGGAGTGACTAGTCTTGTTCTTTTTCTAACAATTCTCTTGCAAGAACCAATACAGGATTCCCTCAGAGCTATTTTAATATATTCTGAAGGTAGCACTCTCAATAACCTAAGAACTTCCCACTAGGTCACCTTTTAAAGGTCTTGTCACCTCTACACTGCCATACTGAGGACCAAGTCTCCAACACATGAACCCTCAGACACAAAGTATATCCAAACCATCCAAGCCCCTTCCCCAAAATCTTTCTCCCATCCTGGCTTCATATACTATTTGATAGAGAGCTCTACACAGAAGTCCCTCCTGTCACACAAAGAACATGGCTGAAACAGCTTAGAAGCTCCTCTCTAAATTTACCCCTTTGCCCTTTCCCAATGAACTCCTTTTCTTGTCCAAGTTAGAAGTCTTGGAAGTTATTTGAGAATCCTTCTTGGATTTTTTAATGAGTTTGTTACTGGTGTTGTAACAGAGACCAGAAATTTAGTAGTTAAAAACAACACATATTTATTATCTTTCAGTTGTGGAAGTCAGAAGTCTAGAATGCTTCTCTTTGAGCTCAAATCAAGGTGTCAGCAGGGCTAGTCTTTCTGGAGGTTGTAGGGGAGAATCTGTTCCTTTGCCTTTTCCAACTTTGAAGGACACTGGCATTCCTTGGTTCATGGTCCCATTCTCTGTCTTCAAAGACAGCAGCATAGCATCTTCAAGACACTCCTGACTCTGACCCTCCTGCCTTCCTTTTAAGGACTCTTGTGAATGCATTGACTCATTCAGATACAAGATAAATCTGGAGTTGATTAGCAAACTTAATTCTAATTTCAACACTAATCTCACCTTGCTCTATAACATAACATATTTACCGGTTCTTGGGATTAGATGTGGACACTGGGGTGCCATTATTCTACCTATCACAAACCCCAAATACCAAATTTATCTACAGGTCAAATTAATTCTATCCCTTCCTTCCTTCAACACTTACATTCTTCATCTTGAATGGTGTGGCCACTGCAATCATCTAACAGCCTCTCCCTTTCCAATTCATTTCCCAAGTGACTGCCATAATAAGCGGATTCTTTAATTGTTCCTGCTATCTCTTCCTTTTAGCCCACTTCTGATATCAATTCATCTAGCTCAGGAAAAAGGATGGCCTGGGTCTGATAGCAATCTCCAACCCAGGGGGACCTCATTCAGTGGATAAATAACCAGCTTCTTGTCCTTCACAGGGACAATTCTAAAAATTCTGAAGTGCATTTTTTTTTTTTGATATTAGGTATTGAAACCAGGGACACATAACCACTGAGCCACATCCCCAGCCCTTTTTTTTTTATTTTTTTGAGAGAGGGTCACACCAATTTGTTTAGGGCTCACTAAGTTAAGGTTGACTTTGCACTTACAATCCTCCTGCCTCAGTCTACCAAGCTGCTGGGATTACAGGCGTGCATGATCACACCCAGCCCAAAGCACATTCTATATGATTCCTCAGAAGTTTCCTAAAGATTGAGCTTCCATTGCCCACAACGGCAACTAGCTTTCCTCTCTGTTTCACTCTCCTTGTTTCTCACTTCTGCCCCCTAGGATCTCCTCCCAAATAAGCTGCCTTCTTTCAAGTCCTTGCCTCAAGTTCTGATTCCAGATAAAATCAAACTAAGATGTCGAGTGACATCTGAAAATCTGACCAAGTCATATCCTTATTAAAGTTGGTCAGTAACTTTAACCTGACTGCAGGTTAAAGTACTAATTTATAGGTTGGTCTTCAAAGCCCTAGGTAACCCAACTCACTTCTCCTGTCTCATCATCTGCATCCAGCCATTTATCCTGTACATCAGCTGTGTCAGATTTCAGCATGAACTTTCACATCCCTAGGCCTTCACTCATGCTAAGAGGGCTGCCTTCTAGATTCTGCCACTAGACACAGCTTTATGAATGTCTCATAGCAAGCCTCAAACTCAAGAACTCTAAAATCCAAACTCAGCTCTGAGTCATGTTCTTTTTCCTAATTTTCAGTTTTCCTCTGTTTTGTCTGAATCTTCATCACCTTTCCTGTTTCTTTTTTCTTCCTCTAGTCTTTTATTTCCTCGAGATCTCAACACATTCCCTGGGTAGTCACCTCTGTTCCTGTGGCATTGTCTACCACCTACCTCCACATGCTGATGATTCTCCTCTCTTTGTCTTTAGGCTGGTCATCTCTGCTGAGCTCCAGTCCCATATCCAGGTGTACCTTGACCTGGACATCCTACAGCAACTTAAAGTCAACACATTCAAGACTGGGTCATTACCCCATCCTCCACCTCATCCTCCAGTATGCCCCTTATGGAATCACTTACTACCCTGCTCTTAAGAAACCTTCAACACCTCCTTGTGTCCTATCCCCTCCCAGAATCCTTCCCATTCTACTTAATATCTTCCCTCTTTCCTCAGACTCTCATAATCTCTCCTCTGAATTGTTCAATGGTTGTAACTGTTTTCCTTGCCTCTCATCTTGACTTCTCCAATCTATCTTCCACCCATCAGCCAGAGCAATCTTTGTAGCCCATGTAATTTGCTTCCATGCAATACTTGACAGGAAAATTACACATTACTTAGCAGTATCCACAGTCATTTATGCTCCAGGGTCTGCCCTCCTGAGCAACCCCAGCTTCCTCTTATGTTATGCATACCCTTTGATCTGGTTGCAATGTCCTTCCTGTACCCCAACATCAGCAATTCCTTCTCTACTTATAAACTTTCTTATCTTTTAAGTCACTTCTTCTGGGAGGTCTTCAGAACAGTGCCACCACAGCAGTCCACATAGTACATGCTATAGTCATGACATTATTTACCAGTCTGGCCCCTCTGCTAGACTCTGAACCCTTCAGGACTGGGACCCCATCTTAGTCCTCTGTGCCCCACAGCACTATGCCCCTGACTCTTAGCAGGAGTTCATTCTGTACTTCATGAACAAATGAACTAATAGCCTCACACACAGCTAATTCTTACCTATGCAATGATACACACAGTCACTGTATTCATGGTTACTCAGGCAGAGACAGTCATCCTCATTCACACTGTCATTCCAATGTACAAGGAGTCTTTGACAGTCAATCACATGCCTCAAACATCACTTACCTACAGCCAAATACCAGCACTCACCCACACTTCCACCTCCATGTCAACCAAATCACTTTCGGTCAAACCTATTCAAACATGCATAGTCACAAACTCCCACACAGCCAAGTACACAAACTCACACAGAGCAACACACACGCCATGCACAGGCCTCCAAACACCTTGAGGGCACACTTCATCTCCAGTTGTGAGCAAATGCTGTTGGTTTTCATTAATCTGTAGACTCTGTGTTTGCCATTCTCTCTGGCTCCCCCTCTCCCTCTTCCCCACTCTCTCTCTTTCTGCTCCAAGAAAGGTGAGCGCATCAATTTTCTCCTCCTCTGTGGCAGTTAAATTAAATGGAATCAGCCTGATTGCTGAAAATCAAAGGGAAGACTGATAAAGCAATTAAATCCCTTTAATTCCTCATCCTGAAAGGTGCAGCAGCTCTGAAGCTAATTAACTTCATAATGAAAATCCTTCTTCACCCTTTTAGGCTCTTCTCCCTAGGTCTCCTCTTCTCTCCTTCTCTCCTTCTGGGGAGAATCTGGCTACTGAGGAAGTGCTGGATCAACAGCATTAAAAGTCAGAACCCTAGAGAGGTCTCAGGGGGCTCTCCTGTGTTCCTGAATACATCTCCCCCTTTCTCTTATACCCAGTTGCTGTTTATCTAACATTGAATTTCTAACATCCATCCCATCCCATCACCCAGCTCTGTGCTGACACCAGTTCTAGTCCCACACCCAGCCCACCTTCTGCCAACTTACCCTACCCCAAACACCTAGCCTCACTCCTACATCAACACTTCCTGGTTCTAGCCCTAGCCAACACCCAGCTACCTCCAACTGCAGTCCATCTGCACACCAGCCTACTCTAATGCACCATCTGTCATTTTTAACCTAATATGTACCTAGAATTACATGAGGCACTGGAACTATAGACAAGAACAAAAATCAAGCCCAAACCTAAAGTATTTCCTTATCTTGAGGTACAGCCAGACCAGCAAGACAATCACCATATGAGTTAATAAGGTCTTCTAAAGAGAAGCTGTCTTAGTGTGTTCAGTCTGCTATGGCAAAATACCATAAACTGAATGTCTAATTTAAAAAATGGAAATTGATTTCTCACCATTCTAGAGGCTGGGAAGTCCAAAATCAAGGACATCATCTTGCTGTGTCTCTCCATGGTGGAAGCTAGCTCTCTGGGTTCTTTTTTTTATTATTATTATTTTAGTTGTCAATGGATCTTCATTTTATTTATTTATATGTGGTGCTGAGAATCGAACCCAGTGCCTCAAACATGTTAGGCAAGCACTCTACCACTGAGTCACAATCCCTGAGGTCTCTTTAATATGGGCAGTAATCCCTTTCACTCAGGCTCTGCCCTTATGACATAATCAGATCCCAATGACCCGACCTCCTTATTACAATTACCTTGAGGGTTAGAATTTCAATGTGAATTTAAGGGGGATATAAACATTCAGACCACAGCAAAAAGCCCATGAGAAGAGTCCCTAATGGGCTCTGGAAGACCGGAAAAATACTTGAGCCAGATCATTAAAAGGTAGCTGCCTAACTGGGAGAGAGGATGGTGTCAAGAGCCTGGGCACAGCTTGGATGTAGGAGAGAGCCAGGGCTGATCAAGGTTTGGGATTTAGTTTGGAAAGGCAGACCGCTGGGGCATACAGGAGGTTTGGTCATGGAAATTAGGCTGAACCAGATCATGGAAGGCTTTGAAGACAATAACAAGGAGCCTTTGGTTTTTTTCAAACAATGTCAGAAGCTGTAGAAAGTTCTGCAGGGCAGACAGTTGAGTGTGTCAGACTTCTCTTTCACTATACCACACATGGGAGTGGGGCAGATGCAGGGGGGCTGGCTGCCTCACAGACTTATGAGAAAGTCTATGGCACACTGGCAGGGAGAAGGCCTGGAGAATGGGAACCACAGAGACATCCAGTCAAGCTTGTCTAAGAAGGTAATAGAGCAAGTGTCTGAATGGCCTTCTGTGAATCAAAAGGTGAGGCCTTAGTTTCTGTGCTGCCTGCCACCAGCCCAGCAAGGCTGGCATTCTAGCATCTTCCTCTCTCCCCTGCTGGGAAGTCCATGAATTCAGTCTCTCATGAATTCAGATGCCACCATTCACCACTGCCTCCCCAGCCCAATCTATCATAGGTGCTCAGTGGATATTTGTTGACTGATACATAGAAATGAACAGTGCCTTCCAAGTCTACATGCCCAGCTCCAGACCCTGATTTTCCACCACCAACTAAACAATTCCACATGAATGTTTCCACTGCATACTCAACATATCCAAAACCATATTCAGCCCTTCCACCATCCCAACCCCAATCCTTCTCTTCTAAGTTTCCCATTTTAGCAAATGGCACCACCACACTTGCTAGTGATTAAGCCAAAGGCCTGGGCTTCAATCTTGGCTCCTCTCTCTCTCCCACCCCTACCCCGACTTCCAGTCTCCATTCCTATCTATTCAGTCTTCCCCTTGGATTTCCCTCTCCTCTCTCCAACAGCATTACCACAGTCATCATCTCTCATTGTCTGATGTTTCATTCCTAACTATTCTTTCTGCTTTGGGTCTCAACCAACTCTAATCTATTTTCCAGAATAATTGTTCTAACGTGGGAAATATGGTCACATTATTCTTCTGTTTACTACCATTCAGAGTGGCTCCTCATTACCTGCAGAGCAAAGACCAAATTCCTCAACCAGCCTATGGGACACTCAGGTTCAGCCACAGCAGACGTCTTACAGCTACAAATATCCTGAACTCTTGCGGTGATGCCTTGACTCATGCTCTTCCCTAACTCCACTCTTCCCAAGTTTCCCCACCACCACCTCATTCACTTGCAAAAACTCTATCATCTCTCAAAACTCCCTGAAATTGTTTTTAGAAGTTCTTCATTTGGTTTCTGTTTTCCTTTGAGCATTTCTATGTCTTCTAAGCATATGGAATTGAGCAAGTGTTATTTTTGCTAGTGGAAAAAAATTCTTTGGTGCAGCTAAGAATCCCCTTCTCCCTAAAGCTTTTCCTCCATGCTCCTCCCCATAGAATTCAGCCCCCTTTGGACCTCACTGTGCCCTCTCTCCCACCTCCTGGAAGACTAGCATCCTTATCTGTTTGCATACCTGTCTCCCTTATGCAGCGAGGCCCTGGAGGACAAGGGTCTGTGAACATCTTGCTCATATTGGTTAACCCAGTGCTTGGCTTATCAAATGTGCACCATGATTGTTGAATGAATGAATAACCAAGTGATCTGAGAAGGAGTTGAGGGTTTGGTCAAACCACAGCATACCTTGGAAGTCAGGGTATTGAGGGCACTTGCTCTGGAAAAATTGAAGAGTAGTCGGTGTGCCCATCCCTGACAGGGCCCTATAACATTACCATCCACCCACAAACACCACCCCTAGGTCTCTTTGCCATGAGGAAGCTGCTGGTTTCATGGAAGGGTGGTAATAGGACTTGCCAAATAAAGAGGGCATATGCCCTGGTTCCAGTCCAACCCTGACCTGCACCTTCAGAGACCCTCAGAGGCATAAACAGAAAAACAGGAAAGAAGAAGCTAAAATGTGGAAGAAAGTAAGAGACAGAAAGAATGGCAGAGGGAAGTTTTCAGGACACAGGGGAGAGAGTCAGCAGCAGAGACAGGGAGAACAGATAGAAAGACACCAGGCACAGCCCTGGAGCCTCAGCACACACAAAGCCCAAATTGGGACTTGGGGATCCCAGGGAGAGGAAAGAAGAGAGTGACTCCCAACCCTCTGCAGGTGCCAGCCTCCATCCTGGGCGGGTGCTCCTCCCTATTCCAGAGCCAGTGGGCAGCACCCAGCAGGGGGCAGATGAGGCTGCTACATGAGTGATGGGTGCTGATTTAGGCCCAAATTTGCTGCTTGTGGGGCTGGCTCAGCTCTGAGACTGGAAAGGGAGCAGGAAGAGTGGACCAGGCTGGACTGGCATTAGGAAAGAAGGGCTTCTCTGTGGAGAAGCACCTGGCTCTTTTCTCTGAGTCCCCAGTGGAGCCAGTGACCAGTGACTTGGGGCCATAGCCAGGAGACTTGAGAGGGTATACTATGCAGGGCCTAACTTTTGTTTATAGCGTATAGGGTAGGTACCCTGAAGGACCTAGACAGACTGACTGACTCTCTCTCTCTCTCTCTCTCTCTCTCACACACACACACACACACACACACACACACACCTTTCCCCCACCCAGTATTCACACCTACAACAAGCTTCTTGGGAATGGCTGCATGCACATGCTCAGCAACACTGTTTGAGCACCTATTGTATGCCACAGTTCATTTGAAACACTTGCACACTTAGCAATACTCCACAACCCTCAATCCCATGGTCCCACAGATCTGTTGCACACATGAAGTCACACTCCATCATAACCACCACCTCATCACCACTAGAATTCATGTTCACACTCACATCTACAAGTCAAAGTCCCACCAGACATAAGACACAGTATATCCCCTTAGTCATACTTGGTCACAAATAGCCACCACCACTCATTCACACCCTTTCAGAGTTGCCCAGAGTGAAAGGAAATTCGCACAGACAAAATCAGTCACAAGTCACCTCACAGTCTCCCAGACAACCTCCCATATGCAAAAACAGAGAGGCACATGGGCATGCACATGCACACATGCACACACATGCACACACATACACAAATTGTTAAGTTTGGGAGGGAAAAAAGTGATAGGGATAGCCCCAGGGGTCTGAGTCTTGATTTTGAAGAAAATAAAAGGCAGTCTCAGGTTACTGAGCCTGTGGAGGCAGATCTGTGGCCACAGCCCTAGCAGCATCCAGTTAGGGCAGCCATAGGGTCCAGGTCTCTTAGGGATCGTCCTTCCATCCCAGTTCACTTGGACCTGCTCATACTGTCCCTAGAAGTCCTCCACCCTGCCAAGGTCCAGTCCCCTTCAGTCCCTACAGTCACCACCTCCCTGGCCCCTCTCCTGTCAGCTCATTCTCCTTCCATCTGCATCCCTTCTCCTCCCTCAACCAACACCCCCCATCCCTACCCCCCCAGCCTCAGTGATAAAAGAGCCAGATTGTAGTGGGTACCCCACAGCTTCATTCCCCACCCTATAGGCCCAAAAGCCAAATCATCAGTTAAGTGATTAAATCAAGTATGTCAAACAAAATGTTATCGACTGACATTATGTGTACATAATTTTATGCCATTTGTTCTCATTTGTTTATCTAAACAGGCCCAGTTCCACACTGACATACAAACTCACACCTTCTCCCCTACCCTCCACCCAGGAGGATCCCCCACCTCAACAAGGGCCAGGGGTCAGGGACAAGAAGACATGTGCCTGAAAGTTGAAGAACTGGGGTGTTCTTTGATGTTCTTGGGAATCTGAAGCAACTGGGGGACCAGGAGCCCTACAGGGCTGAGGGATGGGTGAATAGGAATCAGAATTTCTCCCTGGCTCAGGAGGGGATGAGGTCTTTGGGAGCAGAAGGTTAAGGTATCAGAAGTCCTGAGCATAAAAACTGTGGCTAGGGCCCCAACTCAGGGCCATAGACCAGGGCCAGGGGAACCTCATTGGCAAGCTGCCAGCCTGGCACGTAGCATGTGTGTGTGTGCAGGGGCAGCACAAGAGCAGCAGCTATGCACAGTTATGACTGGGTGCTTAATCTCTCTCCCTGCTCTATCTGCCCTGAGTCTGAGGCTATTCTTGGGACCACAGGCACAGGCCAGGAGTCCAGTAGCTTAGCTCCATTTACTCAAGTCTCCTCAACATGAGACCACAGGGCTGGGGAGTCTCAACCCAGAAGCTGGGGAGTCTCTTCCCCACACTCTAGCCCCAAGCAGCTTCAGCCTGAAATGGACCTTTAGTACTAGATCCATGGCCCCTGTGAGCTTAAGCATAAACTCCCAGTCACAGATGCTCAGCCATCCTGGCCCTCCTGCCTCTTGCTACCTGGCCTCTCACCTGTGTCTGTCCAAATCTGTGGGTCTCTCTGCCTGCCCATCCCTTGTCTATCACCTCTGCCATGGTAAGTATCTGTGTCTCTCTCACCTGTGTTGATTTTCATTTCTGTCTACCTCTGGATCTGATCTGTTTTGGCCTCTGACTCTTCTGGAGGTGCAGGCTTGGGCCTCCAGCTACCCAATTGGAAGGTGAGGTCTCCACAGAAGGGTATAGGCCAGAGGAGCAGGTGAGGAGCTGGGACAGAGAAAGGGCAGAGCAAAATGTTATGCACCAGGGATATGGATGGTGGACAGTCAGATGACCTTAGGGCACTGAAAGACTTGGAGCTGTTTCAGCAGCTGGAAAGAAGGTGGCTGTGGATCAAGAAAGGGGAGGAAGGGGAGGGAAACCTCATGCCCACAAAGAGGCTAGCCAGGAGACACAAGACACAGGAAGGCCCCAAAGAAGGGTGTGTTGGAAAGATGATGAACAACCTCTCCAAGAGCTTATTAAAACTACCCCAAACACACACACACACACACACACACACACACACACACACACACAGGCACAGATCCCACGTGTACACCTGTGCCCACTCACTGACACTCATGGGCACACTCCAGCCACATACTCTGGGTCATCATGACACTTCCCAGATACGCAGCTCAAGGTCACTGTTACACACCCTGACAATCAGGGACAGTGTCACCAGCAAAATAGGAACCCTGAATCTCACTGAGCCCAAGCCAAGCATCCCCAGTCCACTTTGCAGGGCTCACCCTCCACTTCCACACAAGGCATCATACTGCCACCAGGCACCGTCAGACAGGCATCTCTCTATCACTGATGAGTGAAAAAGATTGAGCACACAGAGAAGAGTCAAAAGTGGGCCACAGAAACCCAGGAGCCGGGACAGAGAAATAACCATAAAGACTCCAGAGAAGACTGAGGCTGGGGACGAGGCAAGGAAGGAGAAAGAGGCGGAAATGCTGGTCAAGTGACAGAAAAGAAAGAGAAAGACAAAGAGAAGAAAGAGACTGGAAGGCACACAAGGAGAAAGCAGGACAGCAAGAAGAGTTAAGGGACGCTGTGGGCGGGCAGGAGAGGGCACCCAGAATGCGGAAAGCCGGGCAGGTGCGTGTAGTGGAGGAGGCTGAAGCTGGAAAAGCTCATTTTGCTGGTAATTTACTCTCCTGCTTTTGGACCGCTCCGCCTGCCGCTGCTGCCTTCCCAGGTTGCCTGTTCCAATATTAGATATAAACAAGTAAACTGTGTAATGGATCACATTGAGAAGGCCTTGCTTCTTGAGGCAGGATTTAATTTGCATGGCAGATTAGCTTGTCTTCCCAGCAAGGCACCTGGGGCACCAGAGCTGTAATAGGATCCAGTTTCTTAGAGCCCATTAAGGCAATTGAGAGCACCTCCTAATCACTCTCCCTGCCCTACACCAGAATTCCCTCCTGCTGGACTGGGAGGGACTTGTGACCACCAGTCAGACCACATCTTCCAACCCCCATGTGGATGCCATCTTAGTCCCCACCTCAGCCGTTAAAGTGACCACTCCACGGGTTGCTCCTTTTCACCTCTTGCCCTGGCACCTAACCTCAGAGAATTTTCCCTGTGCACATCCTCAACTCTACCTCTGAGTCCCCAGTTGCCCTCAACCCATTTTCCCCCTCTCCTCCAAACCTCCCCAAACTCCAGGCCAGTTCTCTGACCCCCCAACCTTCTCTCTTCCCCCTTATGGCTCTCCCAAGCCTTCCACCAACTAGTGGACTTCTTGGTTGAGATCAGAAGTTAGAATGTGTTCCACTTTTCCATTTTTCTTTGAACAGCTAACTAATCATTGGGCCTCCTATTCAATTAGCAATATTGTGCTCAGGATGGAAATCAGAGCAGGACTCAGAACCTACATGGAAATCGATGTTCAAGTCACAATTTGGTTGACTTTAAGTTTATAAGTGGTAAGTCTAATAGGACATTAATCCTCAGAGGAATCCTTTTAGATCAGTTCCACTGTAAAGATAAGGAAACTGAGGCTCAGAGAGGAAAAAGGATTTACTCAAGGTCAAACAACTGAGAAGCAGCAGCTTCAGGACTCAATCTAGGTCTTCCTGACCCCAGTGCAGCAGCCCTTTGATATACTATGGTACTAGAGTCAGCATCAGGGTCCAGAGAAAAACAAGTCATGGTCAAGACCCATATCAGGGTCTGCATCAGGATCAGGGCAGCCATAGATATCTATCCCTAGCCCCACCACAGGACAGGGTGAGTAGAATCTACACCATGACTCAGTTTCCCCATGCATTTAACAGAAGGTACTACTAGGTGGATTTACTGGGCACTTGTCAAGAGGACAAAACAGCCAAAGGTTGGTGGCATCAGAAACCAGGGCAATTAGGGGTAGACAAAGAGAAGGACTTCCAGTTTGTGGCAGCATCCATCTGGGTTCCTTCAGCATTAGAGACCTTGATCTGGATTGGGCTAAGCAGGGAGGAGGCTAAGGAGCCTGCAAGCAGGGAGATGGGACCTAGGATGGGTGAGATGGAGCCAGGATGTTTGATAAGGGTCAGTTCAACTCTGCTTGGTTCACAAAGGGTCCTTGTTGTGGGTAATGGGACTTGCCTGGCAGCTTTATTTGCTGTCAGTGGCTTTTATTAAAGTCTCCAGTTTCAGACCCTCCAACCTCCAAGCATTATGTATGCTCCCCCTGGGCCCTGCCCCCAGCCCCTGACTAAGCTGATTCTAAAGGACCCCCTGTCCTGTCTCCTGCCTGCCCCCAGGCACCAGCCTCCCACGTCCATCTGTCTCCCAGTGAGAGAGGGGAGAGAGGCTAAGCACATCACAATCAGAGGGGACATCTCAGCCTTGGCCCTCAACACCCAAACAAGTCCTAATCTCCCAGATGTTGTGACTGATGTTAGGGTGGAGCATGAGACAGCCTGGGCAGAATTGAGAGTCCTTGAGGGATGTGCACCCATCTGTTCCCTCAGTCTGCACCCAGAAATACTAGAATGTGTGCCATTTAGGGAATGAGAAGAGGTTGAGGGTAGGGACTACAGTTTGATTCCATAAACATATAAGGTCACCCTCCACTCCCACCAGACACCAGATCAGGGCTGGGGGTAGGAGGGTGGAGAACTGTGTCCAAGCTCAGATTGCTACCTGGGTGTGCACTCCCTGCTCCCTTCTTTCCTCCTGCAGGCAGGGATGAGTGTTTGCCCCATGGAAGGAAATAGGCAGTGGGACCCAGCTGGGCCTTGACCTTGGTAGGTAGGTCTCTCAAATACAATAAATATCATCAGGTAGTTTGACCCACACTTCATCAGGTCCAAATCCCTCCTTTGTATCCCACACCCTCAGACCTGAATTCAGAGCCCAGAAGCCAGGTCCTCACACTCTACTTTCTGAGAGAATATAATTGGGGTTGGGGGATGAAGAGAGCCAGGCCAGGTTTTTCAGAATCACCACTCAAGAGCAGAAGTTTGGAATCAAAGCAGGGACCTGATTTCAGGAAACCCTTGCTAAGCAGGGGAAACAGAAGAGAGGCAAAGAGGGAGCCTCAAGGGGTACAGGTGAGAACTGAGGGGGTCTCAAATCCCACACATGGGCCTCTGTGGTATGTCACACCCACTCTGTGGAGTAAGAGGGGAGAAGCAGCTGGTCTCCATTTCCCACCTACATGAGATCTGAGGCAAGCATATTGCCTGGCCTTTGTGTACAGTGAGGTGTTAGCTATGGGGAATCTGTGCATGTATGTGCATACACATCTGTGTGTGTGTATGTGTGTGGTCATAGTTGTTAGGTCCATGTGAGCATGAATATTTGGAGAGTCAGGTGGGAATCAATTTGCATGCTTCTATGTCTCTTCTGGGGGTAATAATCTATGGGGAGCCACTCCCTAGGTTATGTAGAAGAATGTGTCTGTGTTTGAAGGTGACTACATGTGTTCACCGTGGGATATCATTCCTGCATGGAGTGTATAAGAGAAGGAGAAATCCAGGGGGAACTTAGCCCACCCTGGGGTCTTCTGCACTTCTGGCTCATCCTGTGCCAGGCCACTTCGAAACACCTGTGCTTTATGGTGCGCACGTGAAAAGTGGAAATGCTAATAAGTAGTCATTTAGTTGTCTTGCAAAAATGTTAAATGATAAATTGAGTAATGTTATTGTTGAAATGAAGTATGTAAAATAAATGAGTTATTTATTTCTAATAAATATTTTATTTATGATATATTTGTAGAGGTGTTAATTATTTCCCCCTTCAATAGGGGCAACATATAAATTCTAATAAAGTGCAGGCTGTGGTGAAGGCAGCAGTGATGGTGGTGGCTCCTCTGGGCTGGGCTGCTGGAGGACCTCAGTCTGTGATGGATGCTGTAGTTACAAGCAATTTTTTACTCGCTGCTGTTCCAGGCTCCAAATGTGGCCTGTTTTGTCTCTAAATAAAAAAAAAAGAAAGAAGGAAAAGAAAAGCAAGTCAGGGAAGAAAACAAATAGGCCATGTTCTCCATGAGGAGAACATTCCTCCACCAGGTCTTGCTCCTTGCTAGCTGCATAGGCCCTGGGCATTGCTGTCATTGTGGGAACCAGCTACAAGGAAGAAGCAATACATACATAAGCAAACCGAGCAGTGTAGAATTTTCCCATCACCTAGACCCATCATCAGCACTGAGCCCTCACATTAAGCTCAGTGTCCTCAGTTATTCCTGCTCTCCCTGACCCCCAGTTGTGGGTATCCAGGGAGGCAGGGGCCCCCATTACTTGCTGTTGCCAGTCCTGCCCCACCACACCTCCTCTTTCCTCTCAAAGGAAGCCCAGCTCTCCCTTGACCCTCTTTTCTTTCTCTCTCTGCCCTTTCTTCTCCAAGCCCTCCTATGGAGGAAACTCCAGGACTATCCATGGCTTCTCCAGGGGGAAACTTGTTAGGTCCTTTCAGGATCCATCTGACCAGAAATTGAGCTAATCCCTGGCATGGCCTCTGAGGCTAGAACGTGTGTGGGGAGGACATTCCCCTTCAGAACAGGCTGCCTCCATGCAGGACATTATCTCCCCATGGGTAATAAAACTGCTGGGGCAGGACAACCTGGTAGGAAGGGACAGGCAGCATGGGAACCAGATGCAAGGCCACTCTGTCCCTGCCCCAGGCACCATTCAGTCCTCCCTCCAACTCCACTCACCCAACTTCTGGAGCTGAGCAACGCTCCAAGTTCCAAGTTCTCACAATGGGACTCTAGGCTGACCTCCACTGGGGGGGGGTCTCAACCACTTAGCATGCTTTTCTTTGTAGGGGAGCGGGTCATGGGGGTTGGGCATATTTAGGAGGTTCTTATGTGTCCTTTAGAACTGGGGTGGGGAAACCATGCCCCCTAAGGTGGGAACCCCCAAACTATCAGAAAGGTGACCTGTACTTTTGCCACCCACCTACCACTGCCCACCACCCCAGCTTAGCCACTGCAACTGCCTCTTAAAAACCATCCCCCTACATAGGTGTGACCCATGTGCAAGTGCAAAAGGAGCAACAGACCAGGCTTGTAGGATAAAATGTTCTTCGGCATGGGACTAAGAGGAAGGCAAATGACAAAATAAACCAACAGAGACATGACCTCATGCCCTGCTACATTCAAAATGCCACACTCACCCACACAAAGGTAGTGGACTTGGACATTCACACAAGCATTATTCATGTTCAGTGGCAAAGTCCCAGCCCAAGGCAATCACGGTGCCACAAGTGCCAATTCAGCACAACTACCCTTTTAGTGGAGTTTGAATCAAGAATTGTGAGGAAGGATGACCAAACAAAAGGGAAATGAAATCATTGCCCACCTGTGGGGGCTTTGATTAGGTGGAAGGAGGGGACATCCACACTGGGGGAAGAACAGCCATAGCCACCCCCAACCGAGGCCATTAGAGCCTACCCCCCAATCTTATCCCCAACCCACTCCTACCAAGACACTACACACCTGGTTTACTTGTCCACCACAGTCTGGGTGAATCCCAATCCAGGATGGATGCATAATCTGGATTCTTTTCAAAACATGTAAAATATTTGATCATCATTTGTTTAAACTGTATAAATAATCCACCTGGTTTTAATAGAATTTTTCTATGAATTGGCAACAAAGCTTGAAATGTGATATTTTCACCATGAGTAGTTGGGAAATTAGTCACTTCTGTCCATGGCTTTCTGATGGCTGGAGACCCCCATGCTGTCTCCTCCCTTCCTCCCCACCTAACTCAGTTCATCCTGGGCCCTCCAAATGCTAACCCCTCAGTTCTTGCCTTTTTCGGATACTTGGGGGAATTCTTTCACATTGCTCCAAGGAGCCCTGCTGGCAATCACTTGGTCTGAGAGCAAAGACCAGTCTTCCATTAACCAATTTCCCAGAGCCCTCATCTGAGGTCAGAGTCTCATTCAGTGAGTCTCACCCCAGGCTCCAGTGCAGGCTGAGCAGGTTTGGGATAGGTCATGGGTTTAGGGATAGTTATGGGGCAGGGATGTTGATGAGGGCAGAGTGTTGGAGTCAGTCTCAATTTCCCCCAGCTTCTCAAAAGTGCTCCAAACTTTTCCACTCCCCAGGCTGATGCACACCCACATGATGTTATACAGTCACAGTGATGGGACTCACACCCTACTCAAGGGAGCTGGCTGGGCCTGTCTCCTGAGGCTTAGTCAGGCTGGGAACAGAAGATACTGAGTCTGAGAAGAATCACTGTTGGTGACAAGGAAGGATCAGAGATGAGGGACCAGATTTGGGAAATAAAAAGATGGGGTGGTCTTCATCAGCAGTGAGCTTCAGAGCTGGGAACCAGGCAGGGATCAAGAATGAGGCCAAGATAGGAGAATTATATGGAGGAGGCAGCAATGGTAGAAATAATACAAATATCCAAGAAAGGTTCAAAGAAGCAAGAAAGGCTTTCAGTCTCACTCCCTAATGACACTCAATCCCTGCCCCCACCACCAAGTACATCAGCCCCAAAGCATCCCTCCACTGCCTCAGTGCCCTGTTTGGGAAAACCAGCAGCCAATGCCAGTGTTCTAGGTCCTAGGAATAGGGTTGGCCCTGAGCCTCCAGCCAACTCAAGCCAAAGCCTGGTCAGGCTTAGCTTCAGACCTGGGCATGGCTGCGGGGAGGGGGGTGTAGGGCCCCCCTCCCTGCATTGAGCCAGACTGAGCAGGACCTCCTTCCTTTCTGCCCCCTGCCCCTGACCTTAGATGAATAAAACTCAGGGGATGGGGAAGCTATTCATGGAACCAGAGAATGTGTGAGCCGCTCAGCAGCCCCCATTCATTAGGGAACACCATTCAGTGGCACTCATTAACTTCAAGTTGTCTCTTGTTTTAAAACTTAGGTGAGGGGAGCAGGGTGGAGGGGCACATTGGCTGCTACCCCAGAGAGATTAGGCATCCAGGGGGAGGGGGCAGGAAAAGCCTCTTTAATTACTTTCAAAGGTTCCCTGTCCATTTTCTCTCCTAACTTCTGACTGGGCCCAGCTTCCAGGGAAGGCAGTCTTTTCTGCTTGGCAGAGCCACCTGGTCACTTGGCTTAAATCTGCAGTCTTTGTTCCCGCCTGGACAATGGGCCCAGCACATCAGCCATGGAGGTCTTCTAAAAATAAGAAAAATGACTTTCTGCACAGCTCATTTGTGTCAGTCCAGGAAACAAATGGCAACTCAGGCAGGGGAGAGGTGTGTAGTCAGGCATGTGTTTGGGTACCAGAGCCCAAGTAACTCCAAGGTGTTGTGTGTGCAACTTGAGAAGGGAGCCTTTTGATTGTATAATTTTCTGAATTACTTTATGGATGTTTTTAATGATCATTATGCATAACTAAACTATTATGTGCTAGAGGGATAAAGTACTGAACACTGTCTACTATTTCCATTCTGACAAGTTCTTTTGATGGAGTTTTAACACAGAGAGCACATGGTATTAGCAATGGATCTTAATAGGAAAATTATTGTGAATTCTTCCAGGTACTCAGAAAAGAGGGACAATGAGTATATTCTTATAATAATTTTGTTTTATTCCAGTGACCAAGTTGAAGTTCACAATGCTGAGACTATTTTGTGCCCATTTATGTTGAGCACTATTATAGTTATGTCTGCATTGGTAATCCCAGTATTTGCACAGGATACTTGATCCTAACTCTTTTGTCAATAATCACTGTTTTGAAGGAGGTCCATCTTCATCCCCTATTCTCTTGCTCTCCTCAGGAAGTTACACTTTTTTAATGTTGAAGCTATGTTCATGAAAGTGGCATATAGACATCCAGAAATAGAGAAACAAGCCATGACCTAATTTTACCACGAACAAAGCAAATTGAAGCAGATTGTGTGGCAGGGTCCTTTGGTTACCCAACTCAAAGCAAAATTTGGGAAGATCAGACTACAGAATTTTTAATGAATTTAAAGAAAACATAAAGCAGCCAGACACTCTATTGATAGTGTTGCATAAGCATACATGAGGTTTTTCTGTAAATTCAGCAGTTTTGTCTCTATGACAACAAAACACCTTTTATACCCTCAGTTCTGTCTGCAGTCAGCTGAGCCAAAGCCTTATCATGGTCAGCCACAAGGGAGCATAGCAAGTGACCCACAGAGAAGGCCCTTTCTCAACTACTCCCACTTGGCTTTGGTCAGCTCCACATGTTCCTATTCTCTGTGTTCTCTACCTGCCCAATATTTTGGCACAACACACAAAATAAACACATGATCTTCAGGAGAGAACTACAGTCCAGCCTGCTGAAGAAAAGTAATTATACATTGAACAAAAAAATCACAAAGACCTGAGAGAAGAAAATATAGCACTCAGATATCAGCCTCAAAAGACAATCAGTCTATTTATGGTGGCAAAAAATGAACCTACTTCCTCCTATTGTTCCTCTGCTAGCTGGAACAACAAAATATACACCACTGCATATTTCATCATTTTGATCTAATTTAGTATACACAAAGAAGAAGATGAAGTCAGGGTACCACCCTGTGGGACTGCCTTAGCCACTCATCATTCTTGAACGCCATGGCCACACAGCTTTGGGCACTGCTCTGCAGGGGTGGTTAGAGAAGCCAGTGGTGTTGATGGTGTGCTTTGAGTTTTACCCATTGGTCAAAACTTTGAGAATTAATCCTGAGATTGTTTTCTATTCACTAAAACCCATTCTCTCTTTCTTCCTGGGTACACAGCAAGGACACATTTCCCAGTTTCTTTGGTCTTGAGCTGTGTGGTCAAGATCAATGTCATGGACAGAAGTGTGTGTCCCTTCTTACCCTGGCCCACAACACATCTCATTAATGTTGCCTTGACTTTTTTCCTTTTGGGTCAGATTATGGCAATGATCCCACAACCCTGGAAAGCTGTATGGTAGAGATGGCACAATCACTATCTGTACCATGAATCCTTGCTCAAACCAAGTCACCTGGGATATTCACTCCAGAGTGTAAAACAATAAAATAAAGATGTGGTTCCATTGTGTTTGATCCATTCAGTCCTATTTGCTATGGCTATTGTATCTACCCTAATGAATCCATGTACTGATCTGTGCTGGGCTTCTTTGGAACTCCAGTTGCATAGAGGTGACATTGGCATTGAGTACACACTTTTGTCAGTCACAGTGTTGCTGTCATTTAATTGTCTCTATGCCCTTAAGGTAGGAATAAAAGGAATCACCACAAAATTCAGGGCACGATAGAGCAGGGGCCACCTTTCTCTAAAGGGATGATAAGTATTTTAGGCTTTGTAGGTCTTAAATAGTGTCCTACATTTTCCTTTGGGTTATTTTTTCTTTAAAAATATCCTTTAAAAATGTAAACAGATTACTGAGTGACCCCACCTGACCCCTGCACCAAGGTCAGACGCCATCACTGAGCGACCCTGCCCTACCACCACATCAAGGTTGGTCACCATCGCAGAGCAAGCCAACGGATGAGCCAGGCCTCCTGTATTGCAGAGCTAGCCTGCAGCAGCCAGCCCACCCAACCCCCACCACGAGGTCAGAGGCCATCACTGAGCAACCCTGCCTGACCCCAACACCGAGTTTCCTTAAAGGCTGGTGCAGGAACGTTGAATTATTCATGAGGTCATAGCCATCATCATTGGAAGGGCAGCTCCCTTCCTGAGATACCTACAGAGACTGGAGGACCTTTGATAGGACCCAGGAGTCAAGAAGAGGAGGTATTGAGAGACTCGGAACCAACTCAGAGCCACCGGGTGAGTCTCTCCTACTGGGAGGGCTCCCTGGATGGGGCAGTAGTCCTGGAATGCAGGGAACTTCATGGAGTACAGTGGCCCAATGAGACTCCCCCGCTGAAGCCGTGAACCCGGTCAACCAGAAGCATTGCAGAGGAGAGCCGCAGAGCGAGAGGCTTTGATGCAGAATGAGGGTCCCAGTCCCAAGCAGCAGGACCAGACCACAGGCAGCTTATCTGAGGAGGGCTGCACAGTAAGAGGCTCTGGCACAGGGTGAGGTTCCCTGGCCCAGATGGTAGCTCTGGTCCCCAGGGAACAGAGCAGAGGAGGGCTGTGCAGCAATGGAGTAACTCACAGGGCCCCAACCCAGGTGGTAGGTCTGAATCCCTGGGAACATCACAGAGGAGGGCTGTCCAGTCCAGGTGGTAGTTCTGGACTGAAGGGAACTTCTTGGAGGAGAGCTGCCCAGTGAAACTTCCCCACTGGGTGAGTCTTACCTGCTGGGTGAGGCTTTCCCACAGGGGCAGTAGAACCAGAGACACAGGCCCAGACCAGATGTGCCCCAGTCTACAGTCTAGTCCCCCTTTGGCTGACCATCAGTAAACAAATGGAGATGCCTCTGCCCACTGATAGGGAATATACCCCATCTGAAGGCCACCACCCCTAGAGGGACAGCTTCCTTGTGGAGCACTGCATTATCAAGTTCCTCCAAGACTTCAGGCTACTGAAGGCTAGGAGGTGAGTTATTGAAAATCTATGGGGACGCTGTAAGTCAATAGAGGAAATCTGCAATATCTCAGAGTTTCACTACTAGAAGGATAGATATCGGAGCAATATGAGAAAACAAGGGAAGAAAATGTCCCAAACGAACCTAGATGCTACAGCAATAAAATCCAGCAGGTCAGAAGAAATGACACAAAGGGAGTTCAGAATGTACATAATTAAAATGATCAGAGAAGCAAACGATGAGATGAAAGAGCAAATGCAAGCTATGAATGATTGCACCACTCAACAGTTAAAAGAGCAAATGCAGGAAGCAAAAGATCACTTCAATAAAGAGTTAAAGATACTGAAAAAAGAAACAAACAGAAATCCTTAAATGAAGGAAACCATAAACAAAATTAAAAACTCCATAGAAAGGATAAACAATAGGATAGAACACCCAGGAGACAGAACTTCAGACACTGAAGACAAAATATTTAATCTTGAAAACAAAATTGACCAGAGAAGATGGTAAGAGATCAAGAACAGAATCTACAAGAATTATGGTATATCATGAAAAGACCAAATTTAAGAATTATTGGGATTGAGGAAAGTACAGAGAAACAAACCAAAGGAATGAACAATCTATTCAATGAAATAATATCAGAAAATTTCCCAAATCTGAAGAATGAAATAGAAAATCAAGTATGAGAGGCTTATAGGACTCCAAATATACAAAATTAAAATAGACCCACACCAAGGCACATTATAATGAAAATACCTATAATACAAAATAAAGACAGAATTGTAAAGGTTGCCAGAGAAAAGAATCAAATTACATTCAGGAGGAAACCAATAAGGATATCAGCATATTTTTCAATCCAGACTCTAAAAGCTAGAAGCTCTGAAAGAAAATGGATGCCAACCAAGAATCTTATACACAGCAAAACTTACCTTCAGATTTGACAATGAATTAAAATCCTTCCATGATAAACAAAAGTTAAAAGAATTTACAAAAAGAAAGCTGGTGCTACAGAATATTCTCAGCAAAATATTCCAAGAGGAAGAGATGAAAACAACAATGTAAATCAGCAAAGGGAGGAACTACACTAAAGGAACAGCCAAATATAGGAGAAACCAAGTCATGTAAAAAAAAAAAAACACAAAAATGAGCCAAATGACCGGGATTATAAATTATATCTCAATAATAACACTGAATGTTAATGGCCTGAACTCATCAATCAAAAGACATAGACTGGCAGATTGGATTAAAAAGAAAGACCCAACAATATGCTGCCTGCAAGAGACTCATCTCATAGAAAGAGATACCCACTGACTAAAGGTGAAATGATGGGAAAAAACATACCATGCACATGGACTTAGCAAAAAAGCTGGAGCATCCACCCTCATATCAGATAATGTGGACTTCAAGCCAAAGGTAGTCAGAATGGATAAAGAAGGACATTTCATACTGCTTAAGGGAAGCATAAATCAGCAAGACATAACAATCATGAATATCTATGCCCCAAACAGTGACTCATCCATGTATGTCAAACAAAACCTTCTCAATTCCAGAAATCAAATAGAACACAACACAATAATACTAGGTGATTTTAACACACTTCTCTCACCACTGGACAGATCTTCCAAACAAAAATTGAACAAATAAACCATAGATCTCAATAACACAATCAATAATTTAGACTTAATGGACATTTATAGAATATACCATCCAACAAAGAGCAAATACACTTTCTTCTCAGCAATACATGGATCCTTCTCTAAAATAGACCATATTTTATGCCACAAAGCTAATGTTAGCAAATAAAAGAAGATAGAGATACTACCTTGTATTCTATCAGATCATAATGGATTGAAATTAGAAATAAATGACAGAGTAAAAAACAGAACCTACTCCAACACCTGGAGATTAAATAATATGCTAGTGTATGATGAATGGATAACAGAAGACATCCAGGAAGGAAATTAAAAAAATTCTTAGAGGTAAAGGAGAACAAAGATACATCATATCAAAATCTATGGGACATTATGAAAGCCGTTCTTAGAGGAAAATTTATTTCATGGAGCACATTCAATAAAAGAAGAAAAAATCAACAAATTAACGACCTAACACTACAGTTCAAAGCCCTAGAAAAAGAAGAACCAAGCAACATCAAAAGTAGTAGAAGACAGGAAATAGTTAAAATCAGAACTGAAATCAACAAAAATTTCATGAAATTCAAATCTAGGAACTATAAGTCAAATGCTACTGGATCTCAGCCACATTTATTTGCTTATGTGCCATTCATAGCTGCTTTGGCATTGTGAGAGCAAAGTTGGAGGTATGACAAGCATATGGCCCACAATACTAAAATATTCATTCTATGACCCTCTACAAAGCATGTTGTAATCCCTGATGTAGAGATTCCAAAAGAGAGAGATCACATTCTTTAAGTAACCAGACCCTGTACAATTCAATAGGATACTGGGTGTCCTGCTGTACTATGTCATGCTAAGTCTTCTGCATTTTCCCTACCACTATGTGAGAGGGCCATCCTGAAAAGGTCTCAGAGTTTAGTATTGTCCCCGAAGACAAAATAGGAGCAATCATCTTTACTGGAGTGTTCTGATGAACTGGGCTAGATAAACTACTCTCAAGGCTCATTACCCTTAAGATTCATTCTAGCCCATGTCCCTATAAGATAGAGATGCGAGCAAAGTAACAATGAACAGAAAGTGTTGGAACAACCAAGTCACTGGTGCAGATATCTTGAGAAGTCCTACCATGAGAGGGAACCAAATCTGATTCATCATCACAATGTTTATTTGAAAACACAAGTCTGGGGTATGTACTATAATATTAACTATTGGTTTATAATGACTATTTTAGAGACCAGTTAATCAAAGAACAAATAAAAAGCAAAAGTAGTCCTCTTTAGAAAAATTCAGAAATTTGAATTTAGTTTAAAATTAACTTAAAAATACATTTAAAAAATGACAGCACAAATATTACCAAGAGCCTTCTAATTAATAGTAGCAACCATAGACTACTTTCCTGCTACTGTATTGTTTCTTTCCTACTCCCTAGCCACAGCTGTACAGTAGTCCCTGGCACCCTCTTTTTGTTCTCATCACCTTTGATATAAATCAACAGTTCCTTATAACACCCAACATGCCTTCTTCCCACAGCTAGGATTACATGGAAGGTGGGGAATTCCCAACATGTTCTCTTTTCTTTTTGGGGGGGGGTACATATTGCTGTAATTGGCCTAATTTTGCATTATAGCAACAAGATCTTGTATCCCCTTACTGAATGGCCCACTCTTTGAGTTGCCTAAGCTACTGTGACTAAGCTAATTCTCAAGTATTTGGTTCCCATAGTAACAGAACAGCTATCACAATGTCAGGCATTCATTTCTTAATGTTTATGTAGAAAGTTGCATGCTTCCCTGGCAATGTTCAGGAACACAACTAAATCTGCTCCAAAAAAGAAGTCTTGCCACTGAGCTGCTTTCAGACTTTAGGGGAACAGAAAGGATACAAGACCTTCTGATCAGCTTAGTTGTTGTTAATGTTAGGGCATATCCTTTTTGAACTACAGATTATTAAAAGGCTTGATGAAGAGATGTGAGAGCAAAGTCAGATGACTCCAATGTTCTCTGAGAACATTAGGTAAGCTTTCTTGCATGCTCATTAATGCATCTTCAAGTCACCCTGACAAGAAGCAAATTGCCCATAGTATCCAGCATGAAGATGATACTCAGTAAATGTGTAGGAAGAAATCAAGCCAGCACTGAAGGAGCTTCTGACCCTAAACTGGGTACTGTGGATGCTCAATCTGACATCTCCTGCCCAGATCAATCGTTCTGGGTGCCCCAGGCTCACCTCTCAACTTCCTCCTTGCCTTATCTCAGTAGGCAGCTAACAGGCATCTCAAACTTGTCCAACACCAAACTTCTCATTTTTCCTTCAAATTGGTTCTTCTCTATCTTGACAAATGCGTGACTATTCTCTCAGTTGATCAGGACAAAACCTAGGAATAATTTTTCACTTTCTCTATTACTTAACTGCTCACTACAATCCAAATCATTTCTAGATCCTATTCTCTCCCTGAAATGCAATCCAGAATCCCATCTTTTCTCTCCAATTCTACTGCTAACAATTCTGATCACTGTTAAAACCTCCTCTCTAGATTACCATTTTTCTTTCTCAACCATTAATTCCCCACACTTTGCTACTCTAAAAATGTAACTCTGAGCTCACCTCCCCCTTGAAGTTCTCTCATGACTTTCTGGGGCATTTGGTGAGACCAGCCTTCCCAAGTATGCCTGGGAGGCCCTATGGAAACTGCCCTCATCCCTAACAACATCTCCATTGAGGCTCTGTCTTCATCACTGAGCTCAGTCACATGGGGCCTCACTGTCTCTCAAACAGCAAACACTTCACTGACTCTGATGGTTGTTTCCTCTGTTTGGAAGCCTTTTTCCTGATTGCCACATGTAGACTTCAGGCCCAAAATCAAGCTCAGGAAGATCTTCCTCCAAATAGGATTCCTGAAGTCCTCCCTCAGCCACCTCAACTTATCAACACAGGTAAACTTATGATTAATTAATTCTGATCACTCATACTCTAAAGAATATATAAAGTTGACTTTTGAGGATATTATGAGACAAAACTTTTTATCTTATGCCTTAATATGAGAAAATTAAATAAGCAAACCAATTATTATTTGGTGAAGCCTTAAAGTACTAATGGTTGATACTTAAAAAAAATTAAAGTCATGTTATCAACACTTTGGTGTCAGTTCTGGACACCAGTTTTCTTTAGGAGTTAGTTAAAGTTGCATAATAATATTTCAGTTAAGAACATCTTCAAGGCTCTACCTACTAACTACATGTTGATGGTTTAATATTTAATGAGTTTTTAAGTATTTGCAGAAATAAGGTTAAAAGTAGAATTGATAGAAGATAGAACACAAAACATACAATGACACAGCTCATTCTTACTGAGTCCTCACTATGTGCTGGCCACATAGTAGAATTATTTATTTATTTTTAATAATTCTATGAAGTTATTTTTGTTAATTATCTTCTCACAGAGAATTTACTTAACAATAAAATGGGATATACTGTGTTTTACAGAAATGTATAAACAGAAATTGAAATGATGGGTTATCCTTACTCTTACTTGTGTGTGTATGTATGTGTGTGTGTGTGTGTGTGTGTGTGCATGCACATGGGCTTCTAGCTTTTTTGTGATTAGATATGACTTTAGAGTTAGGAAAGCTAAATTGTTAAACTGAAATAATCATATCCACACTTTCACCTCCAGATTGCATAATAATTCTATAACAGGAATTCAATGTTTGCTTATTGAAATAAATATCTACAGAAAGAAAGAATACCTGGCATATTTGTAATGAGAACATAGTTCTTTTATTGGTATCAATTTTAATATTTAATTGTGATAAAACCCTAGAGTCACCAAGACATAAGAATTCAGTTTCTAAGGCTCCAAAGCAATAGCTTCAAGAATCTAAGACTATTATTTCTAAGACAATATTATTTCTAAAAATTAGAAATATTATTTACAGAGAATTTTAGGATTTAACTGTAGTTAATTTAAATACCTTGAGTTTTTCATAGGAAATATTTATATAACCAACAGGTAATACACTAAAAAGAATTCTTCAGGTTTTGAGAAAGCCAAATATAGAATACATTGAAGTGGAAGACCTAAACATGAGAGGAAGTCTGCAATATACTTCTTTATCTATAATACCAAGATAAATACTACAGCTCTATCTTGGATGAATTAGTCCTACTGCTATTTAGAGACTTAACATGATACACCATTCAAATAAATTTAGCCCCAACAGCAACGGATATGTAAAGACATCCATAAGAGACATTTTAAAAATTAAATACAAATACTACTCATCACTGAAGATAAGAGCAAGTGAAATATTTGCTCCATTGAATATTTTAGGAATTAAAGGACAAGGAAAATAAAAAAAAAATGACACAAAAGATTTTTGTATGTCTGCTATATATTTTAGATAGCATTCAATCATGTTTATTTATTGGGTTCTGAAATAAACATGAGTTTAATAGCATAAAGTCTGTCTTATTTTTAAAGATCTAAAAGTAATCTCCTTTGGTTCCATTATGTGTTTCTGCTTTACTTATATACTTTACTATATTAAAAAGTTATTTTCTGTTTTATATTTTGAATTTATTTTTTTCAATTTAATTTTTGCTCATTTGGAAAACAAAATAAAATTCTAGGCATGTTTATTCCAAAGAAATTAAAAATGGATGCCTGATGGTACTCACCCTCCCATATCTGTTGGTGTAGGACCCCCTAATCAATGAATGAAAAATAATGATTGTCTCATCCAAGTCCCAGATGAACACTCTCTACAAAGGAAGAACCAAATCAATGTGTCTGCCATTGGTTGAGAAAACTGTAACTCAGTTAACTTCATAACATAAAATGTTGCTTCAAGGATCTAAGACAATATTATTTCTTTAAAGATTAAAACATTAAAAATATCATTTACAGAGAATTTTAGGAATTAATTGTGGTTAATTTAAGTACCTTGAGTTTTTCATAGGAAATATTTATATAACCAACAGGTAATACGCTAAAAAGAATTCTTCAGGTTTTGGGAAACCCAAATATAGAATATAGTCTTGAAATGGGAGACAAATAAAAGATCAGAATTTACTCTTTTTTAAAACACAACAGTTCCAGAGAACATCTTTCACACTTTTTCTTTTCTTCTTTCCTAGGTATTGTCTCAGATGAGGTACAGGAGGATAATTATACTAGCAATGTCAATCTAAACATAGGGGAGGGATAATGTATACATCCCTTTACATCTGTAGTACAATCTCAGTTTAAGTTGTGAAGAAACAAAAAATGAGCTATAAGATCTCTTCTTCAACTTCTCAGATACAGAGGGGCAATCCATTAAAAATTACTCTCTCTTTTTCTTATCTCTGTTCATTAAGAAGTGTTAAAATAAAGCAGAGACTTAATTGCAGTGGATTTAGGGCTATGAAATCTACCACCCTTTGAGTTCTTATTTAATCCCTTTTGAACTGTACCAAAACGTGTCTCACAAGGTGATTACCATTTCAGTTTAGAACAATTCAGGCTTTCCTTTCTCAATGTACACAAGTGGGTCTTCAGTTTCAAAGTGGACTGTATTTAACATTTTTAGTTTGGCACTTATTTAATAGAAATGGCAATGGTATTGAACAGTACAAAATAATTCTGTTCAAGCATAATGACATAGTTTACATATATTTTCTTAGAGAAAAATAAATAAGTGCTTTACCATATGGTTAATATGAAAGAAAACACAGAAATAAATCATTGTATAGGCCTTGGGATGTGACTTAATGGTGAGGGCTTGCCAAGCATACATAAGGCCTTGGGTTCCATCTCCAGCATCCACAAAAATTGCATAATCTATAGATAATATGAAAGAGAGAACAATTTGCTTTAATGTTAATAAAAAAAGAAAGTAATAAAAAAGCATTTGGATACATATTACAACTGTTTCTGTAGACAGTCAGCTACAGGATGCCCTATATTTACTTGGGTGTCAGCAATAACATACCTCAAGATCAGAATCTGGGGGAGGTGAAGGATCATTGTTTCTTCTTCC
This sequence comes from Sciurus niger, assembly GCA_020740815.1. Classification (NCBI taxonomy): domain Eukaryota; kingdom Metazoa; phylum Chordata; class Mammalia; order Rodentia; family Sciuridae; genus Sciurus; species Sciurus niger. The sequence continues at coordinate 22,703 of JAHUXG010023972.1, read as the reverse complement.
CCATCAACATGATCTGAACCTCAACTCAATCGATTAGAATCTGAATCTTTAATGGTTGTTGAAGGTCTGCATATTGTACTGTATTCTGAAGAATATAGGAAGCACTTTCATTTAGTTCTACCACCATGGTAACAAGATCAATCTTGTTTTAATTCAGAGGGAAGTTTGAAAAGTGAAACAATTAAATTCCCTCTGAATTAAAACAAGATTGATCTTGTTACCATGGTGGTAGAACTAAATGAAAGTGCTTCCTATATTCTTCAGAATACAGTACAATATGCAGACCTTCAACAACCATTAAAGATTCAGATTCTAATCGATTGAGTTGAGGTTCAGATCATGTTGATGGGGAAGAAGAAACAATGATCCTTCACCTCCCCCAGATTCTGATCTTGAGGTATGTTATTGCTGACACCCAAGTAAATATAGGGCATCCTGTAGCTGACTGTCTACAGAAACAGTTGTAATATGTATCCAAATGCTTTTTTATTACTTTCTTTTTTTATTAACATTAAAGCAAATTGTTCTCTCTTTCATATTATCTATAGATTATGCAATTTTTGTGGATGCTGGAGATGGAACCCAAGGCCTTATGTATGCTTGGCAAGCCCTCACCATTAAGTCACATCCCAAGGCCTATACAATGATTTATTTCTGTGTTTTCTTTCATATTAACCATATGGTAAAGCACTTATTTATTTTTCTCTAAGAAAATATATGTAAACTATGTCATTATGCTTGAACAGAATTATTTTGTACTGTTCAATACCATTGCCATTTCTATTAAATAAGTGCCAAACTAAAAATGTTAAATACAGTCCACTTTGAAACTGAAGACCCACTTGTGTACATTGAGAAAGGAAAGCCTGAATTGTTCTAAACTGAAATGGTAATCACCTTGTGAGACACGTTTTGGTACAGTTCAAAAGGGATTAAATAAGAACTCAAAGGGTGGTAGATTTCATAGCCCTAAATCCACTGCAATTAAGTCTCTGCTTTATTTTAACACTTCTTAATGAACAGAGATAAGAAAAAGAGAGAGTAATTTTTAATGGATTGCCCCTCTGTATCTGAGAAGTTGAAGAAGAGATCTTATAGCTCATTTTTTGTTTCTTCACAACTTAAACTGAGATTGTACTACAGATGTAAAGGGATGTATACATTATCCCTCCCCTATGTTTAGATTGACATTGCTAGTATAATTATCCTCCTGTACCTCATCTGAGACAATACCTAGGAAAGAAGAAAAGAAAAAGTGTGAAAGATGTTCTCTGGAACTTTTGTGTTTTAAAAAAGAGTAAATTCTGATCTTTTATTTGTCTCCCATTTCAAGACTATATTCTATATTTGGGTTTCCCAAAACCTGAAGAATTCTTTTTAGCGTATTACCTGTTGGTTATATAAATATTTCCTATGAAAAACTCAAGGTACTTAAATTAACCACAATTAATTCCTAAAATTCTCTGTAAATGATATTTTTAATGTTTTAATCTTTAAAGAAATAATATTGTCTTAGATCCTTGAAGCAACATTTTATGTTATGAAGTTAACTGAGTAACAGTTTTCTCAACCAATGGCAGACACATTGATTTGGTTCTTCCTTTGTAGAGAGTGTTCATCTGGGACTTGGATGAGACAATCATTATTTTTCATTCATTGATTAGGGGGTCCTACACCAACAGATATGGGAGGGTGAGTACCATCAGGCATCCATTTTTAATTTCTTTGGAATAAACATGCCTAGAATTTTATTTTGTTTTCCAAATGAGCAAAAATTAAATTGAAAAAAATAAATTCAAAATATAAAACAGAAAATAACTTTTTAATATAGTAAAGTATATAAGTAAAGCAGAAACACATAATGGAACCAAAGGAGATTACTTTTAGATCTTTAAAAATAAGACAGACTTTATGCTATTAAACTCATGTTTATTTCAGATCCCAATAAATAAACATGATTGAATGCTATCTAAAATATATAGCAGACATACAAAAATCTTTTGTGTCATTTTTTTTTATTTTCCTTGTCCTTTAATTCCTAAAATATTCAATGGAGCAAATATTTCACTTGCTCTTATCTTCAGTGATGAGTAGTATTTGTATTTAATTTTTAAAATGTCTCTTATGGATGTCTTTACATATCTGTTGCTGTTGGGGCTAAATTTATTTGAATGGTGTATCATGTTAAGTCTCTAAATAGCAGTAGGACTAATTCATCCAAGATAGAGCTGTAGTATTTATCTTGGTATTATAGATAAAGAAGTATATTGCAGACTTCCTCTCATGTTTAGGTCTTCCACTTCAATGTATTCTATATTTGGCTTTCTCAAAACCTGAAGAATTCTTTTTAGTGTATTACCTGTTGGTTATATAAATATTTCCTATGAAAAACTCAAGGTATTTAAATTAACTACAGTTAAATCCTAAAATTCTCTGTAAATAATATTTCTAATTTTTAGAAATAATATTGTCTTAGAAATAATAGTCTTAGATTCTTGAAGCTATTGCTTTGGAGCCTTAGAAACTGAATTCTTATGTCTTGGTGACTCTAGGGTTTTATCACAATTAAATATTAAAATTGATACCAATAAAAGAACTATGTTCTCATTACAAATATGCCAGGTATTCTTTCTTTCTGTAGATATTTATTTCAATAAGCAAACATTGAATTCCTGTTATAGAATTATTATGCAATCTGGAGGTGAAAGTATGGATATGATTATTTCAGTTTAACAATTTAGCTTCCCTAACTCTAAAGTCATATCTAATCACAAAAAAGCTAGAAGCCCATGTGCATGCACACACACACACACACACACACACACACATACATACACACCCAAGTAAGAGTAAGGATAACCCATCATATCAATTTCTGTTTATACATTTCTGTAAAACACAGTATATCCCATTTTATTGTTAAGTAAATTCTCTGTGAGAAGATAATTAACAAAAATAACTTCATAGAATTATTAAAAATAAATAAATAATTCTACTATGTGGCCAGCACATAGTGAGGACTCAGTAAGAATGAGCTGTGTCATTGTATGTTTTGTGTTCTATCTTCTATCAATTCTACTTTTAACCTTATTTCTGCAAATACTTAAAAACTCATTAAATATTAAACCATCAACATGTAGTTAGTAGGTAGAGCCTTGAAGATGTTCTTAACTGAAATATTATTATGCAACTTTAACTAACTCCTAAAGAAAACTGGTGTCCAGAACTGACACCAAAGTGTTGATAACATGACTTTAATTTTTTTTAAGTATCAACCATTAGTACTTTAAGGCTTCACCAAATAATAATTGGTTTGCTTATTTAATTTTCTCATATTAAGGCATAAGATAAAAAGTTTTGTCTCATAATATCCTCAAAAGTCAACTTTATATATTCTTTAGAGTATGAGTGATCAGAATTAATTAATCATAAGTTTACCTGTGTTGATAAGTTGAGGTGGCTGAGGGAGGACTTCAGGAATCCTATTTGGAGGAAGATCTTCCTGAGCTTGATTTTGGGCCTGAAGTCTACATGTGGCAATCAGGAAAAAGGCTTCCAAACAGAGGAAACAACCATCAGAGTCAGTGAAGTGTTTGCTGTTTGAGAGACAGTGAGGCCCCATGTGACTGAGCTCAGTGATGAAGACAGAGCCTCAATGGAGATGTTGTTAGGGATGAGGGCAGTTTCCATAGGGCCTCCCAGGCATACTTGGGAAGGCTGGTCTCACCAAATGCCCCAGAAAGTCATGAGAGAACTTCAAGGGGGAGGTGAGCTCAGAGTTACATTTTTAGAGTAGCAAAGTGTGGGGAATTAATGGTTGAGAAAGAAAAATGGTAATCTAGAGAGGAGGTTTTAACAGTGATCAGAATTGTTAGCAGTAGAATTGGAGAGAAAAGATGGGATTCTGGATTACATTTCAGGGAGAGAATAGGATCTAGAAATGATTTGGATTGTAGTGAGCAGTTAAGTAATAGAGAAAGTGAAAAATGATTCCTAGGTTTTGTCCTGATCAACTGAGAGAATAGTCACGCATTTGTCAAGATAGAGAAGAACCAATTTGAAGGAAAAATGAGAAGTTTGGTGTTGGACAAGTTTGAGATGTCTGTTAGCTGCCTACTGAGATAAGGCAAGGAGGAAGTTGAGAGGTGAGCCTGGGGCACCCAGAACGATTGATCTGGGCAGAAGATGTCAGATTGAGCATCCACAGTACCCAGTTTAGGGTCAGAAGCTCCTTCAGTGCTGGCTTGATTTCTTCCTACACATTTACTGAGTATCATCTTCATGCTGGATACTATGGGCAATTTGCTTCTTGTCAGGGTGACTTGAAGATGCATTAATGAGCATGCAAGAAAGCTTACCTAATGTTCTCAGAGAACATTGGAGTCATCTGACTTTGCTCTCACATCTCTTCATCAAGCCTTTTAATAATCTGTAGTTCAAAAAGGATATGCCCTAACATTAACAACAACTAAGCTGATCAGAAGGTCTTGTATCCTTTCTGTTCCCCTAAAGTCTGAAAGCAGCTCAGTGGCAAGACTTCTTTTTTGGAGCAGATTTAGTTGTGTTCCTGAACATTGCCAGGGAAGCATGCAGCTTTCTACATAAACATTAAGAAATGAATGCCTGACATTGTGATAGCTGTTCTGTCACTATGGGAACCAAATACTTGAGAATTAGCTTAGTCACAGTAGCTTAGGCAACTCAAAGAGTGGGCCATTCAGTAAGGGGATACAAGATCTTGTTGCTATAATGCAAAATTAGGCCAATTACAGCAATAAGTACCCCCCCCCAAAAAAAAAGAAAAGAGAACATGTTGGGAATTCCCCACCTTCCATGTAATCCTAGCTGTGGGAAGAAGGCATGTTGGGTGTTATAAGGAACTGTTGATTTATATCAAAGGTGATGAGAACAAAAAGAGGGTGCCAGGGACTACTGTACAACTGTGGCTAGGGAGTAGGAAAGAAACAATACAGTAGCAGGAAAGTAGTCTATGGTTGCTACTATTAATTAGAAGGCTCTTGGTAATATTTGTGCTGTCATTTTTTAAATGTATTTTTAAGTTAATTTTAAACTAAATTCAAATTTCTGAATTTTTCTAAAGAGGACTACTTTTGCTTTTTATTTGTTCTTTGATTAACTGGTCTCTAAAATAGACATATAAACCAATAGTTAATATTATAGTACATACCCCAGACTTGTGTTTTCAAATAAACATTGTGATGATGAATCAGATTTGGTTCCCTCTCATGGTAGGACTTCTCAAGATATCTGCACCAGTGACTTGGTTGTTCCAACACTTTCTGTTCATTGTTACTTTGCTCGCATCTCTATCTTATAGGGACATGGGCTAGAATGAATCTTAAGGGTAATGAGCCTTGAGAGTAGTTTATCTAGCCCAGTTCATCAGAACACTCCAGTAAAGATGATTGCTCCTATTTTGTCTTCGGGGACAATACTAAACTCTGAGACCTTTTCAGGAAGGCCCTCTCACATAGTGGTAGGGAAAATGCAGAAGACTTAGCATGACATAGTACAGCAGGACACCCAGTATCCTATTGAATTGTACAGGGTCTGGTTACTTAAAGAATGTGATTTCTCTCTTTTGGAATCTCTACATCAGGGATTACAACATGCTTTGTAGAGGGTCATAGAATGAATATTTTAGTATTGTGGGCCATATGTTTGTCATACCTCCAACTTTGCTCTCACAATGCCAAAGCAGCTATGAATGGCACATAAGCAAATAAATGTGGCTGAGATCCAGTAGCATTTGACTTATAGTTCCTAGATTTGAATTTCATGAAATTTTTGTTTATTTCAGTTCTGATTTTAACTATTTCCTGTCTTCTACTACTTTTGATGTTGCTTGGTTCTTCTTTTTCTAGGGCTTTGAACTGTAGTGTTAGGTCGTTAATTTGTTGATTTTTTCTTCTTTTATTGAATGTGCTCCATGAAATAAATTTTCCTCTAAGAACGGCTTTCATAGTGTCCCATAGATTTTGATATGATGTATCTTTGTTCTCCTTTACCTCTAAGAATTTTTTTAATTTCCTTCCTGATGTCTTCTGTTATCCATTCATCATACACTAGCATATTATTTAATCTCCAGGTGTTGGAGTAGTTTCTGTTTTTTACTCTGTCATTTATTTCTAATTTCAATCCATTATGATCTGATAGAATACAAGGTAGTATCTCTATCTTCTTTTATTTGCTAACATTAGCTTTGTGGCATAAAATATGGTCTATTTTAGAGAAGGATCCATGTATTGCTGAGAAGAAAGTGTATTTGCTCTTTGTTGGATGGTATATTCTATAAATGTCCATTAAGTCTAAATTATTGATTGTGTTATTGAGATCTATGGTTTATTTGTTCAATTTTTGTTTGGAAGATCTGTCCAGTGGTGAGAGAAGTGTGTTAAAATCACCTAGTATTATTGTGTTGTGTTCTATTTGATTTCTGGAATTGAGAAGGTTTTGTTTGACATACATGGATGAGTCACTGTTTGGGGCATAGATATTCATGATTGTTATGTCTTGCTGATTTATGCTTCCCTTAAGCAGTATGAAATGTCCTTCTTTATCCATTCTGACAACCTTTGGCTTGAAGTCCACATTATCTGATATGAGGGTGGATGCTCCAGCTTTTTTGCTAAGTCCATGTGCATGGTATGTTTTTTCCCATCATTTCACCTTTAGTCAGTGGGTATCTCTTTCTATGAGATGAGTCTCTTGCAGGCAGCATATTGTTGGGTCTTTCTTTTTAATCCAATCTGCCAGTCTATGTCTTTTGATTGATGAGTTCAGGCCATTAACATTCAGTGTTATTATTGAGATATGATTTATAATCCCGGTCATTTGGCTCATTTTTGTTTTTTTTTTTGACATGACTTGGTTTCTCCTATATTTGGCTGTTCCTTTAGTGTAGTTCCTCCCTTTGCTGATTTACATTGTTGTTTTCATCTCTTCCTCTTGGAATATTTTGCTGAGAATATTCTGTAGCACCAGCTTTCTTTTTGTAAATTCTTTTAACTTTTGTTTATCATGGAAGGATTTTAATTCATTGTCAAATCTGAAGGTAAGTTTTGCTGTGTATAAGATTCTTGGTTGGCATCCATTTTCTTTCAGAGCTTCTAGCTTTTAGAGTCTGGATTGAAAAATATGCTGATATCCTTATTGGTTTCCTCCTGAATGTAATTTGATTCTTTTCTCTGGCAACCTTTACAATTCTGTCTTTATTTTGTATTATAGGTATTTTCATTATAATGTGCCTTGGTGTGGGTCTATTTTAATTTTGTATATTTGGAGTCCTATAAGCCTCTCATACTTGATTTTCTATTTCATTCTTCAGATTTGGGGAATTTTCTGATATTATTTCATTGAATAGATTGTTCATTCCTTTGGTTTGTTTCTCTGTACTTTCCTCAATCCTAATAATTCTTAAATTTGGCCTTTTCATGATATACCATAATTCTTGTAGATTCTGTTCTTGATCTCTTACCATCTTCTCTGTTTGGTCAATTTTGTTTTCAAGATTAAATATTTTGTCTTCAGTGTCTGAAGTTCTGTCTCCTGGGTGTTCTATCCTATTGTTTATCCTTTCTATGGAGTTTTTAATTTGGTTTATGGTTTCCTTCATTTAAGGATTTCTGTTTGCTTCTTTTTTCAGTATCTTTAACTCTTTATTGAAGTGATCTTTTGCTTCCTGCATTTGCTCTTTTAACTGTTGAGTGGTGCAATCATTCATAGCCTGCATTTGCTCTTTCATCTCATCGTTTGCTTCTCTGATCATTTTAATTATGTACATTCTGAACTCCCTTTGTGACATTTCTTCTGACATGCTGGATTTTATTGCTGTAGCATCTAGGTTCGTTTGGGACATTTTCTTCCCTTGTTTTCTCATATTGCTCCGATATCTATCCTTCTAGTAGTGAAACTCTGAGATATTGCAGATTTCCTCTATTGACTTATAGCGTCCCCATAGATTTTCAATAACTCACCTCCTAGCCTTCAGTAGCCTGAAGTCTTGGAGGAACTTGATAATGCAGTGCTCCACAAGGAAGCTGTCCCTCTAGGGGTGGTGGCCTTCAGATGGGGTATATTCCCTATCAGTGGGCAGAGGCATCTCCATTTGTTTACTGATGGTCAGCCAAAGGGGGACTAGACTGCAGACTGGGGCACATCTGGTCTGGGCCTGTGTCTCTGGTTCTACTGCCCCTGTGGGAAAGCCTCACCCAGCAGGTAAGACTCACCCAGTGGGGAAGTTTCACTGGGCAGCTCTCCTCCAAGAAGTTCCCTTCAGTCCAGAACTACCACCTGGACTGGACAGCCCTCCTCTGTGATGTTCCCAGGGATTCAGACCTACCACCTGGGTTGGGGCCCTGTGAGTTACTCCATTGCTGCACAGACCTCCTCTGCTCTGTTCCCTGGGGACCAGAGCTACCATCTGGGCCAGGGAACCTCACCCTGTGCCAGAGCCTCTTGCTGTGCAGCCCTCCTCAGATAAGCTGCCTGTGGTCTGGTCCTGCTGCTTGGGACTGGGACCCTCATTCTGCATCAAAGCCTCTCGCTCTGCGGCTCTCCTCTGCAATGCTTCTGGTTGACCGGGTTCATGGCTTCAGTGGGGGAGTCTCATTGGGCCACTCTACTCCATGAAGTTCCCTGCATTCCAGGACTACTGCCCCATCCAGGGAGCCCTCCCAGTAGGAGAGACTCACTCAGTGGCTCTGAGTTGGTTCCGAGTCTCTCAATACCTCCTCTTCTTGACTCCTGGGTCCTGTCAAAGGTCCTCCAGTCTCTGTAGGTATCTCAGGAAGGGAGTTGCCCTTCCAATGATGATGGCTATGACCTCATGAATAATTCAACGTTCCTGCACCAGCCTATAAGGAAACTCGGTGTTGGGGTCAGGCAGGGTTGCTCAGTGATGGCCTCTGACCTCGTGGTGGGGGTTGGGTGGGCTGGCTGCTGCAGGCTAGCTCTGCAATACAGGAGGCCTGGCTCATCCGTTGGCTTGCTCTGCGATGGTGACCAACCTTGATGTGGTGGTCGGGCAGGGTCGCTCAGTGATGGCGTCTGACCTTGGTGCAGGGGTCAGGTGGGGTCACTCAGTAATCTGTTTACATTTTTAAAGGATATTTTTAAAGAAAAAATAACCCAAAGGAAAATGTAGGACACTATTTAAGACCTACAAAGCCTAAAATACTTATCATCCCTTTAGAGAAAGGTGGCACCTGCTCTATCGTGCCCTGAATTTTGTGGTGAATCCTTTTATTCCTACCTTAAGGGCCTAGAGACAATTAAATGACAGCAACACTGTGACTGACAAAAGTGTGTACTCAATGCCAATGTCACCTGTATGTAACTGGAGTTCCAAAGAAGCCCAGCACAGGTCAGTACATGGATTCATTAGGGTAGATAAAATAGCCATAGCAAATAGGACTGAATGGATCAAACACAATGGAACCACATCTTTATTTTATTGTTTTACACTCTGGAGTGAATATCCCAGGTGACTTGGTTTGAGCAAGGATTCATGGTACAGATAGTGATTGTGCCATCTCTACCATACAGCTTTCCAGGGTTGTGGGATCATTGCCATAATCTGACCCAAAAGGAAAAAAGTCAAGGCAACATTAATGAGATGTGTTGTGGGCCAGGGTAAGAAGGGACACACACTTCTGTCCATGACATTGATCTTGACCACACAGCTCAAGACCAAAGAAACTGGGAAATGTGTCCTTGCTGTGTACCCAGGAAGAAAGAGAGAATGGGTTTTAGTGAATAGAAAACAATCTCAGGATTAATTCTCAAAGTTTTGACCAATGGGTAAAACCCAAAGCACACCATCAACACCACTGGCTTCTCTAACCACCCCTGCAGAGCAGTGCCCAAAGCTGTGTGGCCATGGCGTTCAAGAATGATGAGTGGCTAAGGCAGTCCCACAGGGTGGTACCCTGACTTCATCTTCTTCTTTGTGTATACTAAATTAGATCAAAATGATGAAATATGCAGTGGTGCATATTTTGTTGTTCCAGCTAGCAGAGGAACAATAGGAGGAAGTAGGTTCATTTTTTGCCACCATAAATAGACTTGATTGTCTTTTGAGGCTGATATCTGAGTGCTATATTTTCTTCTCTCAGGTCTTTGTGATTTTTTTGTTCAATGTATGATTACTTTTCTTCAGCAGGCTGGACTGTAGTTCTCTCCTGAAGATCATGTGTTTATTTTGTGTTGTGCCAAAATATTGGGCAGGTAGAGAACACAGAGAATAGGAACATGTGGAGCTGACCAAAGCCAAGTGGGAGTAGTTGAGAAAGGGCCTTCTCTGTGGGTCACTTGCTATGCTCCCTTGTGGCTGACCATGATAAGGCTTTGGCTCAGCTGACTGCAGACAGAACTGAGGGTATAAAAGGTGTTTTGTTGTCATAGAGACAAAACTGCTGAATTTACAGAAAAACCTCATGTATGCTTATGCAACACTATCAATAGAGTGTCTGGCTGCTTTATGTTTTCTTTAAATTCATTAAAAATTCTGTAGTCTGATCTTCCCAAATTTTGCTTTGAGTTGGGTAACCAAAGGACCCTGCCACACAATCTGCTTCAATTTGCTTTGTTCGCGGTAAAATTAGGTCATGGCTTGTTTCTCTATTTCTGGATGTCTATATGCCACTTTCATGAACATAGCTTCAACATTAAAAAAGTGTAACTTCCTGAGGAGAGCAAGAGAATAGGGGATGAAGATGGACCTCCTTCAAAACAGTGATTATTGACAAAAGAGTTAGGATCAAGTATCCTGTGCAAATACTGGGATTACCAATGCAGACATAACTATAATAGTGCTCAACATAAATGGGCACAAAATAGTCTCAGCATTGTGAACTTCAACTTGGTCACTGGAATAAAACAAAATTATTATAAGAATATACTCATTGTCCCTCTTTTCTGAGTACCTGGAAGAATTCACAATAATTTTCCTATTAAGATCCATTGCTAATACCATGTGGTCTCTGTGTTAAAACTCCATCAAAAGAACTTGTCAGAATGGAAATAGTAGATAGTGTTCAGTACTTTATCCCTCTAGCACATAATAGTTTAGTTATGCATAATGATCATTAAAAACATCCATAAAGTAATTCAGAAAATTATACAATCAAAAGGCTCCCTTCTCAAGTTGCACACACAACACCTTGGAGTTACTTGGGCTCTGGTACCCAAACACATGCCTGACTACACACCTCTCCCCTGCCTGAGTTGCCATTTGTTTCCTGGACTGACACAAATGAGCTGTGCAGAAAGTCATTTTTCTTATTTTTAGAAGACCTCCATGGCTGATGTGCTGGACCCATTGTCCAGGCGGGAACAAAGACTGCAGATTTAAGCCAAGTGACCAGGTGGCTCTGCCAAGCAGAAAAGACTGCCTTCCCTGGAAGCTGGGCCCAGTCAGAAGTTAGGAGAGAAAATGGACAGGGAACCTTTGAAAGTAATTAAAGAGGCTTTTCCTGCCCCCTCCCCCTGGATGCCTAATCTCTCTGGGGTAGCAGTCAATGTGCCCCTCCACCCTGCTCCCCTCACCTAAGTTTTAAAACAAGAGACAACTTGAAGTTAATGAGTGCCACTGAATGGTGTTCCCTAATGAATGGGGGCTGCTGAGCGGCTCACACATTCTCTGGTTCCATGAATAGCTTCCCCATCCCCTGAGTTTTATTCATCTAAGGTCAGGGGCAGGGGGCAGAAAGGAAGGAGGTCCTGCTTAGTCTGGCTCAATGCAGGGAGGGGGGCCCTACACCCCCTCCCCGCAGCCATGCTCAGGTCTGAAGCTAAGCCTGACCAGGCTTTGGCTTGAGTTGGCTGGAGGCTCAGGGCCAACCCTATTCCTAGGACCTAGAACACTGGCATTGGCTGCTGGTTTTCCCAAACAGAACACTGAGGCAGTGGAGGGATGCTTTGGGGCTGATGTACTTGGTGGTGGGGGCAGGGATTGGGTGTCATTAGGGAGTGAGACTGAAAGCCTTTCTTGCTTCTTTGAACCTTTCTTGGATATTTGTATTATTTCTACCATTTCTGCCTCCTCCATATAATTCTCCTATCTTGGCCTCATTCTTGATCCCTGCCTGGTTCGCAGCTCTGAAGCTCACTGCTGATGAAGACCACCCCATCTTTTTATTTCCCAAATCTGGTCCCTCATCTCTGATCCTTCCTTGTCACCAACAGTGATTCTTCTCAGACTCAGTATCTTCTGTTCCCAGCCTGACTAAGCCTCAGGAGACAGGCCCAGCCAGCTCCCTTGAGTAGGGTGTGAGTCCCATCACTGTGACTGTATAACATCATGTGGGTGTGCATCAGCCTGGGGAGTGGAAAAGTTTGGAGCACTTTTGAGAAGCTGGGGGAAATTGAGACTGACTCCAACACTCTGCCCTCATCAACATCCCTGCCCCATAACTATCCCTAAACCCATGACCTATCCCAAACCTGCTCAGCCTGCACTGGAGCCTGGGGTGAGACTCACTGAATGAGACTCTGACCTCAGATGAGGGCTCTGGGAAATTGGTTGATGGAAGACTGGTCTTTGCTCTCAGACCAAGTGATTGCCAGCAGGGCTCCTTGGAGCAATGTGAAAGAATTCCCCCAAGTATCCGAAAAAGGCAAGAACTGAGGGGTTAGCATTTGGAGGGCCCAGGATGAACTGAGTTAGGTGGGGAGGAAGGGAGGAGACAGCATGGGGGTCTCCAGCCATCAGAAAGCCATGGACAGAAGTGACTAATTTCCCAACTACTCATGGTGAAAATATCACATTTCAAGCTTTGTTGCCAATTCATAGAAAAATTCTATTAAAACCAGGTGGATTATTTATACAGTTTAAACAAATGATGATCAAATATTTTACATGTTTTGAAAAGAATCCAGATTATGCATCCTGGATTGGGATTCACCCAGACTGTGGTGGACAAGTAAACCAGGTGTGTAGTGTCTTGGTAGGAGTGGGTTGGGGATAAGATTGGGGGGTAGGCTCTAATGGCCTCGGTTGGGGGTGGCTATGGCTGTTCTTCCCCCAGTGTGGATGTCCCCTCCTTCCACCTAATCAAAGCCCCCACAGGTGGGCAATGATTTCATTTCCCTTTTGTTTGGTCATCCTTCCTCACAATTCTTGATTCAAACTCCACTAAAAGGGTAGTTGTGCTGAATTGGCACTTGTGGCACCGTGATTGCCTTGGGCTGGGACTTTGCCACTGAACATGAATAATGCTTGTCTGAATGTCCAAGTCCACTACCTTTGTGTGGGTGAGTGTGGCATTTTGAATGTAGCAGGGCATGAGGTCATGTCTCTGTTGGTTTATTTTGTCATTTGCCTTCCTCTTAGTCCCATGCTGAAGAACATTTTATCCTACAAGCCTGGCCTGTTGCTCCTTTTGCACTTGCACATGGGTCACACCTATGTAGGGGGATGGTTTTTAAGAGGCAGTTGCAGTGGCTAAGCTGGGGTGGTGGGCAGGGGTAGGTGGGTGGCAAAAGTACAGGTCACCTTTCTGATAGTTTGGGGGTTCCCAGCTTAGGGGGCATGGTTTCCCCACCCCAGTTCTAAAGGACACATAAGAACCTCCTAAATATGCCCAACCCCCATGACCCGCTCCCCTACAAAGAAAAGCATGCTAAGTGGTTGAGACCCCCCCCAGTGGAGGTCAGCCTAGAGTCCCATTGTGAGAACTTGGAACTTGGAGCGTAGCTCAGCTCCAGAAGTTGGGTGAGTGGAGTTGGAGGGAGGACTGAATGGTCCCTGGGGCAGGGACAGAGTGGCCTTGCATCTGGTGCCCATGCTGCCTGTCCCTGCCTACCAGGTTGTCCTGCCCCAGCAGTTTTATTACCCATGGGGAGATAATGTCCTGCATGGAGGCAGCCTGTTCTGAAGGGGAATGTCCTCCCCACACACGTTCTAGCCTCAGAGGCCATGCCAGGGATTAGCTCAATTTCTGGTCAGATGGATCCTGAAAGGACCTAACAAGTTTCCCCCTGGAGAAGCCATGGATAGTCCTGGAGTTTCCTCCATAGGAGGGCTTGGAGAAGAAAGGGCAGAGAGAGAGAGAAAAGAGGGTCAAGGGAGAGCTGGGCTTCCTTTGAGAGGAAAGAGGAGGTGTGGTGGGGCAGGACTGGCAACAGCAAGTAATGGGGGCCCCTGCCTCCCTGGATACCCACAACTGGGGGTCAGGGAGAGCAGGAATAACTGAGGACACTGAGCTTAATGTGAGGGCTCAGTGCTGATGATGAGTCTAGGTGATGGGAAAATTCTACACTGCTCAGTTTGCTTATGTATGTATTGCTTCTTCCTTGAAGCTGGTTCCCACAATGACAGCAATGCCCAGGGCCTATGCAGCTAGCAAGGAGCAAGACCTGGTGGAGGAATGTTCTCCTCATGGAGAACATGGCCTATTTGTTTTCTTCCCTGACTTGCTTTTCTTTTCCTTCTTTCTTTTTTTTTTATTTAGAGACAAAACAGGCCACATTTGGAGCCTGGAACAGCAGCGAGTAAAAAATTGCTTGTAACTACAGCATCCATCACAGACTGAGGTCCTCCAGCAGCCCAGCCCAGAGGAGCCACCACCATCACTGCTGCCTTCACCACAGCCTGCACTTTATTAGAATTTATATGTTGCCCCTATTGAAGGGGGAAATAATTAACACCTCTACAAATATATCATAAACAAAATATTTATTAGAAATAAATAACTCATTTATTTTACATACTTCATTTCAACAATAACATTACTCAATTTATCATTTAACATTTTTGCAAGACAACTAAATGACTACTTATTAGCATTTCCACTTTTCACGTGCGCACCATAAAGCACAGGTGTTTCGAAGTGGCCTGGCACAGGATGAGCCAGAAGTGCAGAAGACCCCAGGGTGGGCTAAGTTCCCCCTGGATTTCTCCTTCTCTTATACACTCCATGCAGGAATGATATCCCACGGTGAACACATGTAGTCACCTTCAAACACAGACACATTCTTCTACATAACCTAGGGAGTGGCTCCCCATAGATTATTACCCCCAGAAGAGACATAGAAGCATGCAAATTGATTCCCACCTGACTCTCCAAATATTCATGCTCACATGGACCTAACAACTATGACCACACACATACACACACACAGATGTGTATGCACATACATGCACAGATTCCCCATAGCTAACACCTCACTGTACACAGTCAAAGGCCAGGCAATATGCTTGCCTCAGATCTCACGTAGGTGGGAAATGGAGACCAGCTGCTTCTCCCCTCTTACTCCACAGAGTGGGTGTGACATACCACAGAGGCCCATGTGTGGGATTTGAGACCCCCTCAGTTCTCACCTGTACCCCTTGAGGCTCCCTCTTTGCCTCTCTTCTGTTTCCCCTGCTTAGCAAGGGTTTCCTGAAATCAGGTCCCTGCTTTGATTCCAAACTTCTGCTCTTGAGTGGTGATTCTGAAAAACCTGGTCTGGCTCTCTTCATCCCCCAACCCCAATTATATTCTCTCAGAAAGTAGAGTGTGAGGACCTGGCTTCTGGGCTCTGAATTCAGGTCTGAGGGTGTGGGATACAAAGGAGGGATTTGGACCTGATGAAGTGTGGGTCAAACTACCTGATGATATTTATTGTATTTGAGAGACCTACCTACCAAGGTCAAGGTCCAGCTGGGTCCCACTGCCTATTTCCTTCCATGGGGCAAACACTCATCCCTGCCTGCAGGAGGAAAGAAGGGAGCAGGGAGTGCACACCCAGGTAGCAATCTGAGCTTGGACACAGTTCTCCACCCTCCTACCCCCAGCCCTAATCTGGTGTCTGGTGGGAGTGGAGGGTGACCTTATATGTTTATGGAATCAAACTGTAGTCCCTACCCTCAACCTCTCCTCATTCCCTAAATGGCACACATTCTAGTATTTCTGGGTGCAGACTGAGGGAACAGATGGGTGCACATCCCTCAAGGACTCTCAATTCTGCCCAGGCTGTCTCATGCTCCACCCTAACATCAGCCACAACATCTGGGAGATTAGGACTTGTTTGGGTGTTGAGGGCCAAGGCTGAGATGTCCCCTCTGATTGTGATGTGCTTAGTCTCTCTCCCCTCTCTCACTGGGAGACAGATGGACGTGGGAGGCTGGTGCCTGGGGGCAGGCAGGAGACAGGACAGGGGGTCCTTTAGAATCAGCTTCGTCAGGGGCTGGGTGTCGGGGTTTCCAGGACCCCCAGCCTTGGGCACGGTCAAGATGGCGCCTGACGCTGAGCCAAAAGCGGCCAGCTATACAGTAAACAACCAGCGAATTCCAATGATTGGCTAGTTAACGATGTGATTGGAGCATGCCCCCCACGTGTACCTATTCTATGCCTGCAGCTGTCCGCGCGTTTACCTCGTGTGCTCTCCCCTGATTGGTTGAAGTGTATATAAGCCTGGTGGGTGGGAGAGTAGAGGGAAGCTGAGGCTGAAGGAGAAGCTGGAAGCTGGGAGTGCGTGGAAGCTGGGAGTAAGAAGAAGCTGAGAGAAGAGAAGCTGGGAGTGCGCGGAAGCTGGGAGTAAGAAGAAGCTGAGAGAAGAGAAGCTGGGAGTGCGCGGAAGCTGGGAGTAAGAGAAGTGTAGGAGAGGGACTGTGCATAATAAACTTCCAAAGCTTCAGACGTTTGTCGTGTCTCTCTCTGCGGCCAGAGGGAACGCGATAACTGGTGCCGAAACCCGGGAAGATGAAAACCTTATAAAGAAAACAAGGTAAGATATCTAAAAAATTTTTTTTTAATAAGTTAAACCGGTTATAAAAAAGTTAAAAGGTATCGGGATACGCCATCAGTGGTCCTGACGCGTGGAACGCGGGTTAAAAGGTATCGGGATACGCCATCAGCGGTCCTGACGCGTGGAACGCGGGTTAAAAGGTATCGGGATACGTCATCAGCGGTCCTGACGCGTGGAACGCGGGTTAAAAGGTATCGGGATACGTCATCAGCGGTCCTGACGCGTGGAACGTGGGTTAAAAGGTATCGGGATACGCCATCAGCGGTCCTGACGCGTGGAACGCGGTCCAATTAAAGTGAAAGTGGAAACACGCTTGAAGCGGTTCAATTAGGGTGTAGGTAGTACGTGAAAAGTCGCTATAAAAATTCTAATGCACACTTGATAGTTTTCCTTTCAGTAATCTTGTTGCTCCTGGCAGCTAGGCCACTGTTTGTTATTGTAACTGCCATAACTGAAGCTATTCAAATTAGTAACAATGGGGTCTGAAACGTCTAAATTCAGAATGCAGCAACCCCTCAGGGAGCTATTAAAAAACCATGGGACGCCATTAAAGGAAAAAACAGCTAAAGTATTTCTCGATACTGTGGAAAGGGTTTCCCCTTGGTTTTTGGATGAGGGCCTTTTGAATACCCTACAGTGGGAACAGCTGGGGAAGGACCTTCGTATAGCGGATAGGCAAAACCCTTTGCCAGTAGGCACTATGGCTATTTGGTCTCTTATTAAATCCTGTCTGCAAGATAAAAACAAAAAACCTTCACTCACCGAGCCTTTAGCTGAGGGAAGACAGGTTTTGGAAGAAATAAAAGAGGAACGCTCATATCTTTCTCAAAATTCAGAAAAAGGAACTAATTCAGATGAGGAACTATCAGAAGGGGAATTATCAGGAGAGGAACTGGAAAAAAGAGTACAAAGATTAAGACTAGATGAAAAGCCCCCTCTAGTGCCCGTGTTGCCTAGTGCACCTCCCATAAATAGGGAACCCCCTCATGAAGCGTCCGGTTTCGGATTACGCTCAGAATGGAGTCATCTTGGATCTGTAGCATATCCTGTTTTTGAGGATGCTCAAAATCAAAGATTCCACCAACCCTTAGACTTTAAAATAGTGAAACAGTTAAAAGAAGCAGTTAGCACATATGGTCCTCAGTCAGCTTTTACTATAGCCTTAGTAGATACCTTGACATCATTAAACTTAGTGCCCCAGGACTGGACTAATCTTGCTAGGGCCGCTCTGTCTGGGGGACAGTACCTTATGTGGAAAACATCATGGCAAGAAATATCTACAGATACCGCCCGCCGAAATGCAGCAGCGGGGAATCCCCAAGTCGATAGGGACATGCTTATGGGCGTAGGACCTTATGAAACCCTTCAGGCACAGCTTAATTATCATCCAGCAGTCTATGCGCAAATTTCCGTGGCTGCAACCAAGGCCTGGAAAACATTACAAGGAGCAGGAGATTTGCAGGGCCAGTTGTCAAAGGTAACTCAAGGGAGTAGTGAGCCCTACGCGGACTTCGTCGATAGGCTAATTCAGACAGCATCACGCATCTTCGGAGATGCAGAGCAAGCCATGCCCCTAGTAAAACAATTGGCTTACGAACAAGCTAACAAATGGTGTAGGGAGGCCATAAGACCATGGAGAAACAAAGACTTGTCCACCTACTTAAAAGTGTGTAGAGATGTAAATGATACTTCGGCGCAGAGCAGTGCCTTTGTAGCAGCCATAGACAGATAAACCACCATGTTGTCTGCCGCACTTGCACAAGCCCAGGGGAGGTTCCCTTCAAGAACTAATAAAGAGTCTTTAGGATCATGTTTTGTGTGCAGACAGAAGGGACATCTAAAAGCCACTTGTCCAAACAAATGGCCACCCTTTGCCCAAGGTGGGAACATCTATACAAAGAATAACCTGGGAACCGGACCTGGGCTATGTCCAAGATGCAGAAGAGGAAGTCATTGGAATAGTGCCTGTCAGTCTATTAGAGATAGGGAGGACAATTTCCTAGGGTTGAATCCTAAACTTCAAAAAAACGGGAGACAGGGCCCTCCCCGGGGCCCGCAACAAATATACGGGGTAATTCAACAAGTTCCCCGACGGTGGTATCCTCTCACAGAGAAGGGGAGCGCAGAGCCACCTCCGGAAGTGCCGGATTGGACATCTGTGCCACCTCCAGACTCATACTAACCCCAGATATGGGGGTGCAGATGATTGATACTGATTGGCATGAAAAAATCCCACAGAACAGTGTAGGACTATTACTAGGTAGAGGTTCCTCAACACTAAAAGGACTTATAGTACACCCAGGGGTTATTGATCCTGATTTCACTGGACAAATAAAAGCCTTGGTCTCTTCACCAAAAGGAATTACGGTCATCTCTCCAGGGGATCGCATTGCACAAATGCTTATATTGCCCAGTCGACATTCTTTGTGGCCCAGTAAAAATACAAATAAAAGACAAGGAGGTTTTGGATCAACAGGAACCACTTTAATAAACCTTACTATGGATATTGGACAGAGGCCCCTCCTAAAATTAAAAGTGGGAAATATGGAATTTACAGGTTTATTAGATACGGGAGCAGACAAAAGTATTATTATCGGCAATGGGTCTGGCCAAAGCACGGCCATTGATCACAGCAGCTCAGAGCTTGAGAGGCTTAGGAGTAGCAGAAAGCCCCAATCAAAGTGCTTCCTCATTATCGTGGAAAGATACAGAGGGACACACAGGAATATTCCAGCCATATGTCTGTAATGTTCCTATTAGCCTATGGGGACGAGACGTCCTGCAGCAAATGGATATGAAACTCACCACTGATCAGACTTACCAAGGGACTCCTGTAAGAAATATGTTACAAAATATGAACTATGATGATAAAAAGGATTAGGAAGACATAGTCAAGGATCTACCCAACCACTGCCTTTACTTCCACCAAAAAATGATTCTCATGGATTGGGTTTTTCCTAGGGGCCACTGATAAACCATCAATCCCTATAATATGGAAAGATGATAAGCCTCGCTGGATTCCACAGTGGCCCCTAACAAAAGAGAAGCTAGAGGCAGCTCATAAGTTAGTACAAGAGCAGGTACAAGCAGGTCATTTACAACATTCTACCTCTCCTTGGAATACTCCAATATTCTTAACAAAGAAAAAATCAGGAAAATGGAGGTTATTACATGATTTAAGAGCCATAAACGAACAAATGTACCCTATGGGACCCATCCAATGTGGACTCCCTCTTGTCACTGCGCTACCAAAAAATTGGCCTACTATTATTCCGGATTTTAAAGATTGCTTTTTCTCTATACCCTTACACAAAAATGATTGTTGGAGATTTGCCTTTACTTTGCCCTCTCTTAATCACACTCAGCCTGACAGAGATTCGAATGGACGTGTTGCCTCAAGGTATGGCTAACAGTCCTACTATATGTCAAATATATGTAGATAAAGCATTAACAACTACTAGACAAAAGTTTAAGAGATTGTTGATTTATCATTATATGGATGACATACTTATTTGCCATCCAGAAAAAGAAGTTTTGTTAGAAGCATTACAATTTATAACTCAAGCATTAGAAAAGAGAGGACTAACGATAGCCCCTGAAAAATTACAATTAGAGGAGATCCAAGAATATCTGGGTACAAGGCTCACTGCTACTACAGTCAGACCAATCAAGGTTGACCATCAGGACAGATCAATTGAATACCTTGAACGATTTTCAGAAACTCTTAGGTGACATTAACTGGATCAGATCCTATTTAAAATTATCCACAGGGGAATTAAAACCTTTATTCGATATATTAAAAGGTAATCCTGACTTGAATTCCCCTAGGAAACTTACTCCCGAAGCACGGATATCCTTGCAGCTAGTAGAGAATAGACTTCAGCAGTGTTACGTTGATCGTTGTGATCCTACTCAACCATTAAGTTTAATCATAATCTCAGAGAAGCATACCCCTTTTGGCATAGTTTGGCAAGGAGGACCTCTGCAAAGTATAAATCTCCCTAGCTCTCCAGCTAAAACATTACAATCATATCCCCAAGCTATTGCTCAGGTAATATTCAAGGGAATAGAATCTTGCATTACTGT
The DNA here is from genome assembly GCA_020740815.1 of Sciurus niger. Taxonomy (NCBI): domain Eukaryota; kingdom Metazoa; phylum Chordata; class Mammalia; order Rodentia; family Sciuridae; genus Sciurus; species Sciurus niger. The sequence continues at coordinate 1,865 of JAHUXG010023972.1, read as the reverse complement.
TTTTGGAATCCATCCATCTATTATTATAACTCCTTATTCCACTCAGCAAATTAAATGGCTAATTAATAATGAGGATGATTGGTCAGTATTATATTGTTCCACTTCAGCTCAGTTCGATAACCATTATCCCCAACATCCCTGGATTCAATTCTGCAAAAATACTCCCATAGTTTTTCCAAAAGTGACTAGTGTCCAGCCTCTTAAAGACTGTGTAACCATTTTTACTGATGGCTCCAAAAATGGAGTAGGTGCAGTACTTATCAGTAAACAACTTCACACCATAATAGTTTTTAACTCCGCTGGAGTTGAACTTGCAGCTGTAATGTGCTAAATTGCAGATAATCAGCCATTCAATCTTCTATCTGATAGCTTATATGCAGTTAACGCTTTACAGGTTCTTGGCTTGGTACCCCATATTTCTTCCATGTCCACGGTAGCTTCTTATTTTACTACGCTACAAAACCTTATCCTACAACGTAAACATCTATTCTATGTAGGACATATTAGAGCTCATTCTAATTTACCAGGACCTTTGGCCAATGCTAATGACTTGGTAGATATGGCCACCAAATCAATATTTGTTTTTTCCATAGAGGAACAGGCAAAACTCTTTCATGAAAAATTTCATGTAAATTCCACTACTTTGAGCAGAAAATTTCCTATATCTAAATGTATGGCTCAACAAATAGTAAAAAATTGTCAACATTGTGCTCCTTTAATCCCAGTACAATCCTTTGGAGTTAGCCCCAGGGGACTGCTGCCTGGTCATATTTGGCAGATGGATGTAACTCATATTTCTGAATTTGGTACTGTTAAGTATGTACATGTGTCAGTAGACACTGCTTCAGGGGTCATTATGGCTTCCGCTCATTCTGGAGAAAAGGTAAAAAATGTCATTCAACATTGCCTACAAGCGTTTGCTGGCTGGGGCATACCTAAAGTTATTAAAACAGATAATGGTCCTGCTTATACTTCCAAAAGCTTTCGGTTGTTTTTACAAACATTTAACATCCAATCAGTCACTGGCATCCCCTATAATCCTCAGGGACAGGGCATTGTGGAAAGAGCACATCTTACTTTAAAAAAAATTGTCTAAATAAACAAAAAGGGGGAATAGGAGCCTCCTACAAGTCTCCTAAAGATAAACTTAACTTAGTCCTTTTCATTCTAAATTTCTTAACTCTGGATAGGGACAGCCATTCTGCAGCTGATCGACATTATAATCCCCATAATACTCCTCAAGTATGGGCAAAATGGAAAGATATCCTGACAGGTTGTTGGAAAGGACCGGATCCAGTCCTTCGTTGGGTCCAAGGGTCTGTTTGTATTTTTCCACAGGATCAACAGACTCCAGTCTGGATTCCAGAAAGGCTAATCAGAGTTTTACAGCATGCAAGTGATGCTGCTGCTCCTCGCAATGGCGAGTCTGAGCCTTCCTTCAATAACAAAAACTCAGACGGAAAGGCAAACCCGGAACCTATGGGCCATTGTTAGCCTGGCCATATTTTTTACTTCTAACTAACACATTTTTTATCCTTCCTTTTCTTGTTTTTCACCAATTCCTCTACAAGCCTGTCAATTCTACTGATGATTTTTCAGGTCATGCTGTTTTTGGTGACAAGGATATCTCTAGTCTTTCTTTGCTTTAACAGGAGGAATTTTTGCACTTTGCCGTTGGAATCATACTACAAATCAGACCCAGAGTAGAGCAACTCATTCTGCTGACCCTAGCTGTGATATTGCTTTTCCTCCCACGTCAGCTTGTGTATTTCCTCCCTTTTTATGTTTCTACCAACCAACATTTCTAATAACATCTCTTAACTGTTCACTAACCGTGTGCTATCTCTCACAATACTGGAATGGTT
>JAHUXG010023971.1:0-84877 GCA_020740815.1 Sciurus niger | reverse complement strand
ATTGCTCCGCAGATGTGGTGGTTGCACCATGCACCGCGCTTCTTTTATAACTAACAGTTTCGATTTCCATGAATTTAGCTTTCCCTATGCACGCAATGTTAGGAAAACTGAAATGCATTTTCTGAGGAAATGCACGACTGAATCTTCATGAAACTTGAGGTTTTCACTCTTTTCCTTGTTCCCACTTTGCTCTCAATATCTGAGCATTCTCTCTCCGCGTTTTCTGTACAAGCCCCTTATGTATTGCTCTTGCAGTACTCTAACATGCAGGTTGAAAAGGCCTGAAATTGAAGTTGTTTTTCTGAGTAACTCTCACGATTGGATTTCAATGACACTTTGCCTATCATCTCCGCTCCTCATTCCCACTTTGCTCCGCAGGTGTGGTGGTTGCACCATGCACGGTGCCTCTGTTATAAGTAACAGATTCAATATCCATGAATTGAGCTTTCCCTATGCACGCATTGTTAGGAAAACTGAAATGGTTTTTGTGAGCAAATGCACGACTGAATCTTCATGAAACTCGCAGTTTTTACTCTTTTCCTCATTCCCACTTTGCTCTCACCACCTGAGTATTTTCTCTCCACGTTTTCTAAACAAGCCCCTTATGTATTGCTCTTGCAGTACTCTAATGAGCAGGTTGAAAATCCCTGTAATTGAAGTTGCTTTTCTGAGCACGTTTCACGACTGGATTTCAATGACACTTTGCCTATCACCTCCGGTCCTCATTCCCACATTGCTCCGCAGATGTGGTGGTTGCACCATGCACGGCGCTTCTTTTATAACGAACAGTTTCGATTTCGATGATCTTAGCTTTCCCTATGCACGCAGTGTTACGAAAACTGAAATGCGTATTCTGAAGAAATGCACGAGTGAATCTTCATGAAACTCGCGGATTTTACTCTTTTCCTCGTTCCCACTTTGCCCCAACACCTGAGCATTCTTTCTTCACTTTTTCTAAACAAGCCCCTTATGTATTGCTCTCTCAGTACTCTAACGTGGAGCTTGAAAAGGCCTGAAAATGAAGTTGCTTTTCTGAGAAACTCTCATGAATGGATTTCAATGACACTTTCCCTATCATCTCACTTGCCCACTCCACTTTGCTCCGCAGATGTGGTGTTGCACCATGCATGGTGCCTCTGTTATAAGTAACAGTTTCGATTTCCATGAATTGAGCTTTCCCTACGCACGCCGTGTTAGGAAAACTGAAATGATTTTTGTGAGCAAATGCACGACTGAATCTTCATGAAACTCGCAGTTTTTACTCTTTTCCTCATTCCCACTTTGGTCTCACCAGCTGAGCATTTTCTCTCCACGTTTTCTAAACAAGCCCCTTATGTATGGCTCTTGCAGTACTCTAATGAGCAGGTTGAATATCCCTGTAATTGAAGTTGCTTCTCTGAGAACGTTTCACGAATGGATTTCAATGACACTTTGCCCATCATCTCCCCTCCTTATTCCCACTTTGCTCCGCAGATGTGTTGGTTGCACCATGCACGGCGCTTCTTTTATAACTAAGAGTTTCGATTTCCATGAATTTAGCTTTCCCTATGCACGCAGTGTTAGGAAAACTGAAATGTGTTTTCTGAAGAAATGCACGACTGAATCTTCATGAAACTCACGGGTTTTACTCTTTTCCTCGATCCCACTTTGCTCCCAATATCTGAGCATTGTCTGTCCGCGTTTTCTATACAAGCCCCTTATGTATTGCTCTTGCAGTACTCTAACGTGCAGGTTGAAAAGGCCTGAAATTGAAGTTGCTTTTGTGAGTAACTCTGACGAATGGATTTCAATGACACTTTGCCCATCATCTCACCTGCTCATTCCCACTTTGCTCCACAGTCGTGGTGGTTGCACCATGCATGGTGCCTCTGTTATAAGTAACAGTTTCGATTTCCATGAATTGAGCTTTCCCTATGCACACAGATTTAGGAATACTTAAATGCTTTTTGTGAGCAAACGCACGACTGAATCTTCATGAAAATCGCGGTTTTTACTCTTTTCCTCATTCCCACTTTGCTCTCAACATCTGAGCATTCTCTCTCCACGTTTTCAAAACAAGACCCTTATGTATTGCTCTTGCAGTAACCTAACGTGCAGGTTGAAAAACCCTGTAATTGAAGTTGCTTTTCTGAGAACGTTTCACGAGTGGATTTCAATGACACTTTGCTCATCATCTCGCTCCTCATTCCAACTTTGCTCCGCAGATTTTGTGGTTGCACCAAGCATGGCGCTTCTATTATAACTAACAGTTTCGATATCCATGAATTGAGCTTTCCCTATGCACGCAGTGTTAGGAAAACTGAAATGCCTTTTCTGAGCAAATGCACGACTGATTCTTCATGAAACAGGCGGTTTTTACTATTTTCCTCGTTCCCACTTTACTGCCAACACCTGAGCATTCTTTCTTCACATTTTCTAAACAAGCCCCTTATGTATTGCTCTTGCAGTACTCTAACATGCAGGTTGAAAAGACCTGAAATTGAAGTTACTTTTCTGAGTAACTCTCTCGAATGGATTTCAATGACACTTTGCGTGTCATCTCACCTCCTCAGGCCCAATTTGTTCCGCAGATATGGTGGTTGCACCATGCTCGGCGCTTCTTTTATAACTAACAGTTTCGATTTCCATGAATTTAGCTTTTCGTATGCACGCAGTGTTAGGAAAACATAAATGCGTTTTCTGAAAAAATGCACGACTGAATCTTGATGAATCTCGTGGTTTTTCCTCTTTCCCTCGTTCCCACTTTTCTCCCAACATCTGAGCATTCTCTCTCCGCGTTTTCTGTACAAGCCCCTTATGTATTGCTCTTGCAGTACTCTCTCGTGCAGGTTGAAAAGCCGTGAAATTGAAGTTGCTTTTCGGAGTAACTCTCACGAATGGATTTCAATGACACTTTCCCTATCATCTTACCTCCTCATTCCCACTTTTCTCCACAGATGTGGTGGTTGCACCATGCACGGCGCTTCTGTTATAAATAACAGTTTCGATTTCCATGAATTGAGCTTTCCCTTATGCACGCAGAGTTAGGAAAACTGAAATGCCTTTTCTGAGCAAATGCACGACTGAATCTTCATGAAACAGGCGGTTTTTACTCTTTTCCTCGATTGCACTTTGCTCCCCACAACTGAGCATTCTCTCTCCGCGTTTTCTATACAAGCCCCTTATGTATTGCTCTTGCAGTACTCTAACGTGCAGGTTGAAAATCCCTGATATTGAAGTTGGTTTTCTGAGTAACTCTCACGAATGGATTTCAATGACACTTTGCCTATCATGTCACCCCCTCATTCCCACTTTATTCCGCGCCGTGGTGGTTGCACCATGCAATGTGCCTCTGTTATAAGTAACAGTTTCGATTTCCATGAATTCAGCTTTCCCTATGCACGCAGTGCTAGGGAAACTGAAATGCGTTTTCTGAAGAAATGCACGACTGAATCTTCATGAATCTCACGGTTTTTACTCTTTTCCTCGTTCCCACTTTATTCCCAACATCTGAGCATTGTCTCTCCACGTTTTCTATACAAGCCCCTTATGTATTGCTCTTGCAGTACTCTAACGTGCAGGTTGAAAAAAACCTGAAATTGAAGTTTCTTCTCTGAGAATGTTTCACGAATGGATTTCAATGACACTTTGCCCATCATCTCCCCTCCTCATTACCACTTCGCTCCGCAGATATGGTGGTTGTACCATGCACGGCGCTTCTGTTATAACTAACAGTTTCGATTTCCATGAATTGATCTTTTCCTATGCACGCAGAGTTAGGAAAACAGAAATGCGTGTTCTGAAGTAATGCACGACTGAATCTTCATGAAACTCGCGGATTTTACTCTTTTCCTCGTTCCCACTTTGCTCCCAACATCTGAGCATTGTCTCTTCGTGTTTTCTATACAAGCCCCTTATGTATTGCCCTTGCAGTACTCTAACGTGCAGGTTGAAAAGACCTGAAATTGAAGTTGCTTTTCTGAGTAACTCTCACGAATGGATTTCAATGACACTTTCCCTATCATCTCACGTACTCATTCCCACTTTGCTCCGCAGGTGTGGTGGATGCACCATGCACCGCGCTTCTTTTATAACTAACTGTTTTGATTTCCATGGATTGAGCTTTCCCTATGCCGCAGAGTTAGGAAAACTGAAATGCGTTTTCTCAAGAAATACACCAGTGAATCTTCAAGAAACTCGCTGTTTTTACACTTTTCCTCGTTCTCACTTTGCTCCCAACATCTCAGCATTCTCTCTTCACATTTTCTAAACAAGCCCCTTATGTATTGCTCTTGCAGTACTCTAACTTGCAGGTTGAAAAGGTCTGACTTTGAAGTTGCTTCTCTGAGAACGTTTCACGAATGGATTTCAATGACACTTAGCTCATCATCTCCCCTCCTCATTACCACTTTGCTCTGCAGATGCGGTGGTTGTACCATGCACGGCGCTTCTGTATAACTAACAGTTTCGATTTCCGTGAATTGAGCTTTCCCTATGCACGCAGTTTTTGGAAAACAGAAATGCGTTTTCTGAAGAAATGCACGACTGAATCTTCATGAAACTCGCGGTTTTTACTCTTTTCCTCGTTCCCACTTTGCTCCCAACATCTGAGAATTGTCTCTCCGCGTTTTCTATACAAGCCCCTTATGTATTGCTCTTGCAGTACTCTAACGTGCAGGTTGAAAAGGCCTGAAATTGAAGTTGCTTTTCTGAGTAACTCTCACGAATGGATTTCAATGACACTTTCCCTATCATCTCACCTCCTCATTCCCACTTTCCTCCGCAGAGGTGGAGTTTGCACCATGCTTGGTGCCTCTGTTATAAGTAACAGTTTCGATTTCTATAAATTGAGCTTTCCCTATGCACGCAGTATTAGGAAATCTGAAATGCTTTTTGTGAGCAAATGCAGGACTGAATCTTCATGAAAATCGCAGTTTTTACTCTTTTCCTCATTCCCACTTTGCTCTCAACATCTGAGCATTCTCTCTCCACGTTTCCTAAACAAGCCCCTTATGTATTCTCTTGCAGTACTCTAACGTGCAGGTTGAAAATCCCTGTAATTGAAGTTGCTTTTATGAGAACGTCTCACGAGTGGATTTCAATGACACTTTGCCTATCACCTCCGCTCCTCATTCCCACATTGCTCCGCAGATGTGGTGGTGGCACCATGCACCGCGCTTCTTTTATAACTAACAGTTTCGATTTCCATGAATTTAGCTTTCCCTATGCACGCAATGTTAGGAAAACTGAAATGCATTTTCTGAGGAAATGCACGACTGAATCTTCATGAAACTTGTGGTTTTCACTCTTTTCCTTGTTCCCAATTTGCTCTCAACATCTGAGCATTCTCTCTCCGCGTTTTCTGTACAAGCCCCTTATGTATTGCTCTTGCAGTACTCTAACATGCAGGTTGAAAAGGCCTGATATTGAAGTTGTTTTTCTGAGTAACTCTCACGATTGGATTTCAATGACACTTTGCCTATCATCTCCGCTCCTCATTCCCACTTTGCTCCGCAGGTGTGGTGGTTGCACCATGCACGGTGCCTCTGTTATAAGTAACAGATTCAATATCCATTAATTGAGCTTTCCCTCTGCACGCAGTGTTAGGAAAACTGAAATGGTTTTTGTGAGCAAATGCACGACTGAATCTTCATGAAACTCGCAGTTTTTACTCTTTCCTCATTCCCACTTTGCTCTCACCACCTGAGTATTTTCTCTCCATGTTTTCTAAACAAGCCCCTTATGTATTGCTCTTGCAGTACTCTAATGAGCAGGTTGAAAATCCCTGTAATTGAAGTTGCTTTTCTGAGCACGTTTCACGACTGGATTTCAATGACACTTTGCCTATCACCTCCGGTCCTCATTCCCACATTGCTGCGCAGATGTGGTGGTTGCTCCATGCACGGCGCTTCTTTTATAACGAACAGTTTCGATTTCGATGAACTTAGCTTTCCCTATGCACGCAGTGTTACGAAAACTAAAATGCGTATTCTGAAGAAATGCACGAGTGAATCTTCATGACTCGCGGATTTTACTCTTTTCCTCGTTCCCACTTTGCCCCAACACCTGAGCATTCTTTCTTCACTTTTTCTAAACAAGCCCCTTATGTATTGCTCTCTCAGTACTCTAACGTGGAGGTTGAAAAGGCCTGAAAATGAAGTTGCTTTTCTGAGAAACTCTCACGAATGGATTTCAATGACACTTTCCCTATCATCTCACTTGCTCATTCCACTTTGCTCCGCAGATGTGGTTGTTGCACCATGCATGGTGCCTCTGTTATAAGTAACAGTTTCGATTTCCATGAATTGAGCTTTCCCTACGCACGCCGTGTTAGGAAAACTGAAATGATTTTTGTGAGCAAATGCACGACTGAATCTTCATGAAACTCGCAGTTTTTACTCTTTTCCTCATTCCCACTTTGGTCTCACCAGCTGAGCATTTTCTCTCCACGTTTTCTAAACAAGCCCCTTATGTATGGCTCTTGCAGTACTCTAATGAGCAGGTTGAATATCCCTGTAATTGAAGTTGCTTCTCTGAGAACGTTTCACGAATGGATTTCAATGACACTTTGCCTATCATCTCACCTACTCATTCCCACGTTGCTCCGCAGATGTGGTTGTTGCACCATGCACGGCGTTTCTGTTATAACTAACAGTTTTGATTTCCATGAATTGAGCTTTCCCTATGCACGCTTTGTTAGGAAAACAGAAATGTGTTTTCTGAATAAATGCACAACTGAATCTTCATGAAATTTCCGGTTTTTACTCTTTTCCTCGTTCCCACTTTTCTCCCAACATCTGAGCGTTTCTCTCCGCGTTTTCTATACAAGCCCCTTATGTATTGCTCTTGCAGTACTCTAACGTGCAGGTTGAAAAGGCCTGAAATTGAAGTTGCTTTTGTGAGTAACTCTGACGAATGGATTTCAATGACACTTTGCCCATCATCTCACCTGCTCATTCCCACTTTGCTCCACAGTCGTGGTGATTGCACCATGCACGGTGCCTCTGTTATAAGTAACATTTTCGATTTCCATGAATTGAGCTTTCCCTATGCACGCAGAGTTAGGAATACTTAAATGCTTTTTGTGAGCAAACGCACGACTGAATCTTCATGAAAATCGCGGTTTTTACTCTTTTCCTCATTCCCACTTTGCTCTCAACATCTGAGCATTCTCTCTCCACGTTTTCAAAACAAGACCCTCATGTATTGCTCTTGCAGTAACCTAACGTGCAGGTTGAAAAACCCTGTAATTGAAGTTGCTTTTCTGAGAACGTTTCACGAGTGGATTTCAATGACACTTTGCTTATCATCTCCGATCCTCATTCCAACTTTGCTCCTCAGATGTTGTGGTTGCACCAAGCATGGCGCTTCTATTATAACTAACAGTTTCGATATCCATGAATTGAGCTTTCCCTATGCACGCAGTGTTAGGAAAACTGAAATGCCTTTTCTGAGCAAATGCACGACTGATTCTTCATGAAACAGGCGGTTTTTACTATTTTCCTCGTTCCCACTCTACTGCCAACACCTGAGCATTCTTTCTTCACATTTTCTAAACAAGCCCCTTATGTATTGCTCTTGCAGTACTCTAACATGCAGGTTGAAAAGACCTGAAATTGAAGTTGCTTTTCTGAGTAACTCTCACGAATGGATTTCAATGACACTTTGCGTGTCATCTCACCTCCTCAGGCCCACTTTGTTCCGCAGATATGGTGGTTGCACCATGCACGGCGCTTCTTTTATAACTAACAGTTTCGATTTCCATGAATTTAGCTTTTCCTATGCACGCAGTGTTAGGAAAATATAAATGCGTTTTCTGAAGAAATGCACGACTGAATCTTGATGAATCTCGTGGTTTTTCCTCTTTGCCTCGTTCCCACTTTTCTCCCAACATCTGAGCATTCTCTCTTCGCGTTTTCTGTACAAGCCCCTTATGTATTGCTCTTGCAATACTCTATCGTGAAGGTTGAAAAGCCGTGAAATTGAAGTTGCTTTTCTGAGTAACTCTCACGAATGGATTTCAATGACACTTTCCCTATCATCTTACCTCCTCATTCCCACTTTTCTCCACAGATGTGGTGATTGCACCATGCACGGCGCCTCTGTTATAAATAACAGTTTCGATTTCCATGAATTGAGCTTTCCCTATGCACGCAGTGTTAGGAAAACTGAAATGCCTTTTCTGAGCAAATGCACGACTGAATCTTCATGAAACAGGCGGTTTTTACTATTTTCCTCGATTCCACTTTGCTCCACACAACTGAGCATTCTCTCTCCGCGTTTTCTATACAAGCCCCTTATGTATTGCTCTTGCAGTACTCTAACGTGCAGGTTGAAAATCCCTGAAATTGAAGTTGCTTTTCTGAGTAACTCTCACGAATGGATTTCAATGACACTTTGCCTATCATCTCACCCCCTCATTCCCACTTTATTCCGCAGAGGTGGTGGTTGCACCATGCAATGTGCCTCTGTTATAAGTAACAGTTTCGATTTCCATGAATTCAGCTTTCCCTATGCACGCAGTGCTAGGAAAACTGAAATGCGTTTTCTGAAGAAATGCACGACTGAATCTTCATGAGTCTCACGGTTTTTACTCTTTTCCTCGTTCCCACTTTATTCCCAACATCTGAGCATTGTCTCTCCACGTTTTCTATACAAGCCCCTTATGTATTGCTCTTGCAGTACTCTAACGTGCAGGTTGAAAAAACCTGAAATTGAAGTTTCTTCTCTGAGAATGTTTCACGAATGGATTTCAATGACACTTTGCCCATCATCTCCCCTCCTCATTACCACTTTGCTCCGCAGATATGGTGGTTGTACCATGCACGGCGCTTCTGTTATAACTAACAGTTCCGATTTCCATGAATTGATCTTTTCCTATGCACGCAGTGTTAGGAAAACAGAAATGCGTGTTCTGAAGTAATGCACGACTGAATCTTCATGAAACTCGCGGACTTTACTCTTTTCCTCGTTCCCACTTTGCTCCCAACATCTGAGCATTGTCTCTTCGTGTTTTCTATACAAGCCCCTTATGTATTGCTCTTGCAGTACTCTAACGTGCAGGTTGAAAAGACCTGAAATTGAAGTTGCTTTTCTGAGTAACTCTCACGAATGGATTTCAATGACACTTTGCGTGTCATCTCACCTCCTCAGGCCCACTTTGTTCCGCAGGTGTGGTGGATGCACCATGCACGGCGCTTCTTTTATAACTAACTGTTTCGATTTCCATGGATTGAGCTTTCCCTATGCCGCAGTGTTAGGAAAACTGAAATGCGTTTTCTCAAGAAATACACCAGTGAATCTTCAAGAAACTCGCTGTTTTTACACTTTTCCTCGTTCTCACTTTGCTCCCAACATCTCAGCATTCTCTCTTCACATTTTCTAAACAAGACCCTTATGTATTGCTCTTGCAGTACTCTAACTTGCAGGTTGAAAAGGTCTGACATTGAAGTTGCTTCTCTGAGAACGTTTCACGAATGGATTTCAATGACACTTAGCCCATCATCTCCCCTCCTCATTACCACTTTGCTCCTCAGATGCGGTGGTTGTACCATGCACGGCGCTTCTGTATAACTAACAGTTTCGATTTCTGTGAATTGAGCTTTCCCTATGCACGCAGTGTTTGGAAAACAGAAATGCGTTTTCTGAAGAAATGCACGACTGAATCTTCATGAAACTCGCCGTTTTTACTCTTTTCCTCGTTCCCACTTTGCTGCCAACATCTGAGTATTGTCTCTCCACGTTTTCTATACAAGCCCCTTATGTATTGCTCTTGCAGTACTCTAACGTGCAGGTTGAAAAGGCCTGAAATTGAAGTTGCTTTTCTGAGTAACTCTCACGAATGGATTTCAATGACACTTTCCCTATCATCTCACGTCCTCATTCCCACTTTCCTCCGCAGAGGTGGAGTTTGCACCATGCTCGGTGCCTCTGTTATAAGTAACAGTTTCGATTTCCATGAATTGAGCTTTCCCTATGCACGCAGTATTAGGAAAACTGAAATGCTTTTTGTGAGCAAATGCAGGACTGAATCTTCATGAAAATCGCAGTTTTTACTCTTTTCCTCATTCCCACTTTGCTCTCAACATCTGAGCATTCTCTCTCCACGTTTCCTAAACAAGCCCCTTATGTATTGCTCTTGCAGTACTCTAACGTGCAGGTTGAAAATCCCTGTATTTGAAGTTGCTTTTCTGAGAACGTTTCACGAATGGATTTCAATGACACTTTGCCTATCATGTCACCCCCTCATTCCCACTTCATTCCGCAGAGGTGGTGGTTGCACCATGCAATGTGCCTCTGTTATAAGTAACAGTTTCGATTTCCATGAATTCAGCTTTCCCTATGCACGCAGTGCTAGGAAAACTGAAATGCGTTTTCTGAAGAAATGCACGACTGAATCTTCACGAATCTCACGGTTTTTACTCTTTTCCTCGTTCCCACTTTATTCCCAACATCTGAGCATTGTCTCTCCACGTTTTCTATACAAGCCCCTTATGTATTGCTCTTGCAGTACTGTAACGTGCAGGTTGAAAAAACCTGAAATTGAAGTTTCTTCTCTGAGAATGTTTCACGAATGGATTTCAATGACACTTTGCCCATCATCTCCCCTCCTCATTACCACTTTGCTCCGCAGATATGGTGGTTGTACCATGCACGGCGCTTCTGTTATAACTAACAGTTTCGATTTCCATGAATTGATCTTTTCCTATGCACGCAGTGTTAGGAAAACAGAAATGCGTGTTCTGAAGTAATGCACGACTGAATCATCATGAAACTCGCGGATTTTACTCTTTTCCTCGTTCCCACTTTGCTCCCAACATCTGAGCATTGTCTCTTCGCGTTTTCTATACAAGCCCCTTATGTATTGCTCTTGCAGTACTCTAACGTACAGGTTGAAAAGACCTGAAAATGAAGTTGCTTTTCTGAGTAACTCTCACGAATGGATTTCAATGACACTTTCCCTATCATCTCACCTACTCATTCCTACTTTGCTCCGCAGGTGGGGTGGATGCACCATGCACCGTGCTTCTTTTATAACTAACTGTTTCGATTTCCATGGATTGAGCTTTCCCTATGCCGCAGTGTTAGGAAAACTGAAATGCGTTTTCTCAAGAAATACACCAGTGAATCTTCAAGAAACTCGCTGTTTTTACACTTTTCCTCGTTCTCACTTTGCTCCCAACATCTCAGCATTCTCTCTTCACATTTTCTAAACAAGCCCCTTATGTATTGCTCTTGCAGTACTCTAACTTGCAGGTTGAAAAGGTCTGACATTGAAGTTGCTTCTCTGAGAACGTTTCACGAATGGATTTCAATGACACTTAGCCCATCATCTCCCCTCCTCATTACCACTGTGCTCCGCAGATGCGGTGGTTGTACCATGCACGGCGCTTCTGTATAACTAAGAGTTTCGATTTCCGTGAATTGAGCTTTCCCTATGCACGCAGTGTTTGGAAAACAGAAATGCGTTTTCTGAAGAAATGCACGACTGAATCTTCATGAAACTCGCGGTTTTTACTCTTTTCCTCGTTCCCTCTTTGCTCCCAACATCTGAGAATTGTCTCTCCGCGTTTTCTATACAAGCCCCTTATGTATTGCTCTTGCAGTACTCTAACGTGCAGGTTGAAAAGGCCTGAAATTGAAGTTGCTTTTCTGAGTAACTCTCACGAATGGATTTCAATGACACTTTCCCTATCATCTCACCTCCTCATTCCCACTTTCCTCCGCAGAGGTGGAGTTTGCACCATGCTTGGTGCCTCTGTTATAAGTAACAGTTTCGATTTCTATAAATTGAGCTTTCCCTATGCACGCAGTATTAGGAAATCTGAAATGCTTTTTGTGATCAAATGCAGGACTGAATCTTCATGAAAATCGCAGTTTTTACTCTTTTCCTCATTCCCACTTTGCTCTCAACATCTGAGCATTCTCTCTCCACGTTTCCTAAACAAGCCCCTTATGTATTGCTCTTGCAGTACTCTAACGTGCAGTTTGAAAATCTCTGTAATTGAAGTTGCTTTTATGAGAACGTTTCACGAGTGGATTTCAATGACACTTTGCCTATCACCTCCGCTCCTCATTCCCACATTGCTCCGCAGATGTGGTGGTTGCACCATGCACCGCGCTTCTTTTATAACTAACAGTTTCGATTTCCATGAATTTAGCTTTCCCTATGCACGCAATGTTAGGAAAACTGAAATGCATTTTCTGAGGAAATGCACGACTGAATCTTCATGAAACTTGAGGTTTTCACTCTTTTCCTTGTTCCCACTTTGCTCTCAATATCTGAGCATTCTCTCTCCGCGTTTTCTGTACAAGCCCCTTATGTATTGCTCTTGCAGTACTCTAACATGCAGGTTGAAAAGGCCTGAAATTGAAGTTGTTTTTCTGAGTAACTCTCACGATTGGATTTCAATGACACTTTGCCTATCATCTCCGCTCCTCATTCCCACTTTGCTCCGCAGGTGTGGTGGTTGCACCATGCACGGTGCCTCTGTTATAAGTAACAGATTCAATATCCATGAATTGAGCTTTCCCTATGCACGCATTGTTAGGAAAACTGAAATGGTTTTTGTGAGCAAATGCACGACTGAATCTTCATGAAACTCGCAGTTTTTACTCTTTTCCTCATTCCCACTTTGCTCTCACCACCTGAGTATTTTCTCTCCACGTTTTCTAAACAAGCCCCTTATGTATTGCTCTTGCAGTACTCTAATGAGCAGGTTGAAAATCCCTGTAATTGAAGTTGCTTTTCTGAGCACGTTTCACGACTGGATTTCAATGACACTTTGCCTATCACCTCCGGTCCTCATTCCCACATTGCTCCGCAGATGTGGTGGTTGCACCATGCACGGCGCTTCTTTTATAACGAACAGTTTCGATTTCGATGATCTTAGCTTTCCCTATGCACGCAGTGTTACGAAAACTGAAATGCGTATTCTGAAGAAATGCACGAGTGAATCTTCATGAAACTCGCGGATTTTACTCTTTTCCTCGTTCCCACTTTGCCCCAACACCTGAGCATTCTTTCTTCACTTTTTCTAAACAAGCCCCTTATGTATTGCTCTCTCAGTACTCTAACGTGGAGCTTGAAAAGGCCTGAAAATGAAGTTGCTTTTCTGAGAAACTCTCATGAATGGATTTCAATGACACTTTCCCTATCATCTCACTTGCCCACTCCACTTTGCTCCGCAGATGTGGTGTTGCACCATGCATGGTGCCTCTGTTATAAGTAACAGTTTCGATTTCCATGAATTGAGCTTTCCCTACGCACGCCGTGTTAGGAAAACTGAAATGATTTTTGTGAGCAAATGCACGACTGAATCTTCATGAAACTCGCAGTTTTTACTCTTTTCCTCATTCCCACTTTGGTCTCACCAGCTGAGCATTTTCTCTCCACGTTTTCTAAACAAGCCCCTTATGTATGGCTCTTGCAGTACTCTAATGAGCAGGTTGAATATCCCTGTAATTGAAGTTGCTTCTCTGAGAACGTTTCACGAATGGATTTCAATGACACTTTGCCCATCATCTCCCCTCCTTATTCCCACTTTGCTCCGCAGATGTGTTGGTTGCACCATGCACGGCGCTTCTTTTATAACTAAGAGTTTCGATTTCCATGAATTTAGCTTTCCCTATGCACGCAGTGTTAGGAAAACTGAAATGTGTTTTCTGAAGAAATGCACGACTGAATCTTCATGAAACTCACGGGTTTTACTCTTTTCCTCGATCCCACTTTGCTCCCAATATCTGAGCATTGTCTGTCCGCGTTTTCTATACAAGCCCCTTATGTATTGCTCTTGCAGTACTCTAACGTGCAGGTTGAAAAGGCCTGAAATTGAAGTTGCTTTTGTGAGTAACTCTGACGAATGGATTTCAATGACACTTTGCCCATCATCTCACCTGCTCATTCCCACTTTGCTCCACAGTCGTGGTGGTTGCACCATGCACGGTGCCTCTGTTATAAGTAACAGTTTCGATTTCCATGAATTGAGCTTTCCCTATGCACGCAGTGTTAGGAAAACTGAAATGCCTTTTCTGAGCAAATGCACGACTGATTCTTCATGAAACAGGCGGTTTTTACTATTTTCCTCGTTCCCACTTTACTGCCAACACCTGAGCATTCTTTCTTCACATTTTCTAAACAAGCCCCTTATGTATTGCTCTTGCAGTACTCTAACATGCAGGTTGAAAAGACCTGAAATTGAAGTTACTTTTCTGAGTAACTCTCTCGAATGGATTTCAATGACACTTTGCGTGTCATCTCACCTCCTCAGGCCCAATTTGTTCCGCAGATATGGTGGTTGCACCATGCTCGGCGCTTCTTTTAGAACTAACAGTTTCGATTTCCATGAATTTAGCTTTTCGTATGCACGCAGTGTTAGGAAAACATAAATGCGTTTTCTGAAAAAATGCACGACTGAATCTTGATGAATCTCGTGGTTTTTCCTCTTTCCCTCGTTCCCACTTTTCTCCCAACATCTGAGCATTCTCTCTCCGCGTTTTCTGTACAAGCCCCTTATGTATTGCTCTTGCAGTACTCTCTCGTGCAGGTTGAAAAGCCGTGAAATTGAAGTTGCTTTTCGGAGTAACTCTCACGAATGGATTTCAATGACACTTTCCCTATCATCTTACCTCCTCATTCCCACTTTTCTCCACAGATGTGGTGGTTGCACCATGCACGGCGCTTCTGTTATAAATAACAGTTTCGATTTCCATGAATTGAGCTTTCCCTTATGCACGCAGAGTTAGGAAAACTGAAATGCCTTTTCTGAGCAAATGCACGACTGAATCTTCATGAAACAGGCGGTTTTTACTCTTTTCCTCGATTGCACTTTGCTCCCCACAACTGAGCATTGTCTCTCCGCGTTTTCTATACAAGCCCCTTATGTATTGCTCTTGCAGTACTCTAACGTGCAGGTTGAAAATCCCTGATATTGAAGTTGGTTTTCTGAGTAACTCTCACGAATGGATTTCAATGACACTTTGCCTATCATGTCACCCCCTCATTCCCACTTTATTCCGCGCCGTGGTGGTTGCACCATGCAATGTGCCTCTGTTATAAGTAACAGTTTCGATTTCCATGAATTCAGCTTTCCCTATGCACGCAGTGCTAGGGAAACTGAAATGCGTTTTCTGAAGAAATGCACGACTGAATCTTCATGAATCTCACGGTTTTTACTCTTTTCCTCGTTCCCACTTTATTCCCAACATCTGAGCATTGTCTCTCCACGTTTTCTATACAAGCCCCTTATGTATTGCTCTTGCAGTACTCTAACGTGCAGGTTGAAAAAAACCTGAAATTGAAGTTTCTTCTCTGAGAATGTTTCACGAATGGATTTCAATGACACTTTGCCCATCATCTCCCCTCCTCATTACCACTTCGCTCCGCAGATATGGTGGTTGTACCATGCACGGCGCTTCTGTTATAACTAACAGTTTCGATTTCCATGAATTGATCTTTTCCTATGCACGCAGAGTTAGGAAAACAGAAATGCGTGTTCTGAAGTAATGCACGACTGAATCTTCATGAAACTCGCGGATTTTACTCTTTTCCTCGTTCCCACTTTGCTCCCAACATCTGAGCATTGTCTCTTCGTGTTTTCTATACAAGCCCCTTATGTATTGCCCTTGCAGTACTCTAACGTGCAGGTTGAAAAGACCTGAAATTGAAGTTGCTTTTCTGAGTAACTCTCACGAATGGATTTCAATGACACTTTCCCTATCATCTCACGTACTCATTCCCACTTTGCTCCGCAGGTGTGGTGGATGCACCATGCACCGCGCTTCTTTTATAACTAACTGTTTTGATTTCCATGGATTGAGCTTTCCCTATGCCGCAGAGTTAGGAAAACTGAAATGCGTTTTCTCAAGAAATACACCAGTGAATCTTCAAGAAACTCGCTGTTTTTACACTTTTCCTCGTTCTCACTTTGCTCCCAACATCTCAGCATTCTCTCTTCACATTTTCTAAACAAGCCCCTTATGTATTGCTCTTGCAGTACTCTAACTTGCAGGTTGAAAAGGTCTGACATTGAAGTTGCTTCTCTGAGAACGTTTCACGAATGGATTTCAATGACACTTAGCTCATCATCTCCCCTCCTCATTACCACTTTGCTCTGCAGATGCGGTGGTTGTACCATGCACGGCGCTTCTGTATAACTAACAGTTTCGATTTCCGTGAATTGAGCTTTCCCTATGCACGCAGATTTTGGAAAACAGAAATGCGTTTTCTGAAGAAATGCACGACTGAATCTTCATGAAACTCGCGGTTTTTACTCTTTTCCTCGTTCCCACTTTGCTCCCAACATCTGAGAATTGTCTCTCCGCGTTTTCTATACAAGCCCCTTATGTATTGCTCTTGCAGTACTCTAACGTGCAGGTTGAAAAGGCCTGAAATTGAAGTTGCTTTTCTGAGTAACTCTCACGAATGGATTTCAATGACACTTTCCCTATCATCTCACCTCCTCATTCCCACTTTCCTCCGCAGAGGTGGAGTTTGCACCATGCTCGGTGCCTCTGTTATAAGTAACAGTTTCGATTTCCATGAATTGAGCTTTCCCTATGCACGCAGTATTAGGAAAACTGAAATGCATTTTGTGAGCAAATGCAGGACTGAATCTTCATGAAAATCGCAGTTTTTACTCTTTTCCTCATTCCCACTTTGCTCTCAACATCTGAGCATTCTCTCTCCACGTTTCCTAAACAAGCCCCTTATGTATTGCTCTTGCAGTACTCTAACGTGCAGTTTGAAAATCTCTGTAATTGAAGTTGCTTTTATGAGAACGTTTCACGAGTGGATTTCAATGACACTTTGCCTATCACCTCCGCTCCTCATTCCCACATTGCTCCGCAGATGTGGTGGTTGCACCATGCACCGCGCTTCTTTTATAACTAACAGTTTCGATTTCCATGAATTTAGCTTTCCCTATGCACGCAATGTTAGGAAAACTGAAATGCATTTTCTGAGGAAATGCACGACTGAATCTTCATGAAACTTGAGGTTTTCACTCTTTTCCTTGTTCCCACTTTGCTCTCAATATCTGAGCATTCTCTCTCCGCGTTTTCTGTACAAGCCCCTTATGTATTGCTCTTGCAGTACTCTAACATGCAGGTTGAAAAGGCCTGAAATTGAAGTTGTTTTTCTGAGTAACTCTCACGATTGGATTTCAATGACACTTTGCCTATCATCTCCGCTCCTCATTCCCACTTTGCTCCGCAGGTGTGGTGGTTGCACCATGCACGGTGCCTCTGTTATAAGTAACAGATTCAATATCCATGAATTGAGCTTTCCCTATGCACGCATTGTTAGGAAAACTGAAATGGTTTTTGTGAGCAAATGCACGACTGAATCTTCATGAAACTCGCAGTTTTTACTCTTTTCCTCATTCCCACTTTGCTCTCACCACCTGAGTATTTTCTCTCCACGTTTTCTAAACAAGCCCCTTATGTATTGCTCTTGCAGTACTCTAATGAGCAGGTTGAAAATCCCTGTAATTGAAGTTGCTTTTCTGAGCACGTTTCACGACTGGATTTCAATGACACTTTGCCTATCACCTCCGGTCCTCATTCCCACATTGCTCCGCAGATGTGGTGGTTGCACCATGCACGGCGCTTCTTTTATAACGAAGAGTTTCGATTTCGATGATCTTAGCTTTCCCTATGCACGCAGTGTTACGAAAACTGAAATGCGTATTCTGAAGAAATGCACGAGTGAATCTTCATGAAACTCGCGGATTTTACTCTTTTCCTCGTTCCCACTTTGCCCCAACACCTGAGCATTCTTTCTTCACTTATTCTAAACAAGCCCCTTATGTATTGCTCTCTCAGTACTCTAACGTGGAGCTTGAAAAGGCCTGAAAATGAAGTTGCTTTTCTGAGAAACTCTCATGAATGGATTTCAATGACACTTTCCCTATCATCTCACTTGCCCACTCCACTTTGCTCCGCAGATGTGGTGTTGCACCATGCATGGTGCCTCTGTTATAAGTAACAGTTTCGATTTCCATGAATTGAGCTTTCCCTACGCACGCCGTGTTAGGAAAACTGAAATGATTTTTGTGAGCAAATGCACGACTGAATCTTCATGAAACTCGCAGTTTTTACTCTTTTCCTCATTCCCACTTTGGTCTCACCAGCTGAGCATTTTCTCTCCACGTTTTCTAAACAAGCCCCTTATGTATGGCTCTTGCAGTACTCTAATGAGCAGGTTGAATATCCCTGTAATTGAAGTTGCTTCTCTGAGAACGTTTCACGAATGGATTTCAATGACACTTTGCCCATCATCTCCCCTCCTTATTCCCACTTTGCTCCGCAGATGTGTTGGTTGCACCATGCACGGCGCTTCTTTTATAACTAAGAGTTTCGATTTCCATGAATTTAGCTTTCCCTATGCACGCAGTGTTAGGAAAACTGAAATGTGTTTTCTGAAGAAATGCACGACTGAATCTTCATGAAACTCACGGGTTTTACTCTTTTCCTCGATCCCACTTTGCTCCCAATATCTGAGCATTGTCTGTCCGCGTTTTCTATACAAGCCCCTTATGTATTGCTCTTGCAGTACTCTAACGTGCAGGTTGAAAAGGCCTGAAATTGAAGTTGCTTTTGTGAGTAACTCTGACGAATGGATTTCAATGACACTTTGCCCATCATCTCACCTGCTCATTCCCACTTTGCTCCACAGTCGTGGTGGTTGCACCATGCACGGTGCCTCTGTTATAAGTAACAGTTTCGATTTCCATGAATTGAGCTTTCCCTATGCACGCAGATTTAGGAATACTTAAATGCTTTTTGTGAGCAAACGCACGACTGAATCTTCATGAAAATCGCGGTTTTTACTCTTTTCCTCATTCCCACTTTGCTCTCAACATCTGAGCATTCTCTCTCCACGTTTTCAAAACAAGACCCTTATGTATTGCTCTTGCAGTAACCTAACGTGCAGGTTGAAAAACCCTGTAATTGAAGTTGCTTTTCTGAGAACGTTTCACGAGTGGATTTCAATGACACTTTGCTCATCATCTCGCTCCTCATTCCAACTTTGCTCCGCAGATTTTGTGGTTGCACCAAGCATGGCGCTTCTATTATAACTAACAGTTTCGATATCCATGAATTGAGCTTTCCCTATGCACGCAGTGTTAGGAAAACTGAAATGCCTTTTCTGAGCAAATGCACGACTGATTCTTCATGAAACAGGCGGTTTTTACTATTTTCCTCGTTCCCACTTTACTGCCAACACCTGAGCATTCTTTCTTCACATTTTCTAAACAAGCCCCTTATGTATTGCTCTTGCAGTACTCTAACATGCAGGTTGAAAAGACCTGAAATTGAAGTTACTTTTCTGAGTAACTCTCTCGAATGGATTTCAATGACACTTTGCGTGTCATCTCACCTCCTCAGGCCCAATTTGTTCCGCAGATATGGTGGTTGCACCATGCTCGGCGCTTCTTTTATAACTAACAGTTTCGATTTCCATGAATTTAGCTTTTCGTATGCACGCAGTGTTAGGAAAACATAAATGCGTTTTCTGAAAAAATGCACGACTGAATCTTGATGAATCTCGTGGTTTTTCCTCTTTCCCTCGTTCCCACTTTTCTCCCAACATCTGAGCATTCTCTCTCCGCGTTTTCTGTACAAGCCCCTTATGTATTGCTCTTGCAGTACTCTCTCGTGCAGGTTGAAAAGCCGTGAAATTGAAGTTGCTTTTCGGAGTAACTCTCACGAATGGATTTCAATGACACTTTCCCTATCATCTTACCTCCTCATTCCCACTTTTCTCCACAGATGTGGTGGTTGCACCATGCACGGCGCTTCTGTTATAAATAACAGTTTCGATTTCCATGAATTGAGCTTTCCCTTATGCACGCAGAGTTAGGAAAACTGAAATGCCTTTTCTGAGCAAATGCACGACTGAATCTTCATGAAACAGGCGGTTTTTACTCTTTTCCTCGATTGCACTTTGCTCCCCACAACTGAGCATTCTCTCTCCGCGTTTTCTATACAAGCCCCTTATGTATTGCTCTTGCAGTACTCTAACGTGCAGGTTGAAAATCCCTGATATTGAAGTTGGTTTTCTGAGTAACTCTCACGAATGGATTTCAATGACACTTTGCCTATCATGTCACCCCCTCATTCCCACTTTATTCCGCGCCGTGGTGGTTGCACCATGCAATGTGCCTCTGTTATAAGTAACAGTTTCGATTTCCATGAATTCAGCTTTCCCTATGCACGCAGTGCTAGGGAAACTGAAATGCGTTTTCTGAAGAAATGCACGACTGAATCTTCATGAATCTCACGGTTTTTACTCTTTTCCTCGTTCCCACTTTATTCCCAACATCTGAGCATTGTCTCTCCACGTTTTCTATACAAGCCCCTTATGTATTGCTCTTGCAGTACTCTAACGTGCAGGTTGAAAAAAACCTGAAATTGAAGTTTCTTCTCTGAGAATGTTTCACGAATGGATTTCAATGACACTTTGCCCATCATCTCCCCTCCTCATTACCACTTCGCTCCGCAGATATGGTGGTTGTACCATGCACGGCGCTTCTGTTATAACTAACAGTTTCGATTTCCATGAATTGATCTTTTCCTATGCACGCAGAGTTAGGAAAACAGAAATGCGTGTTCTGAAGTAATGCACGACTGAATCTTCATGAAACTCGCGGATTTTACTCTTTTCCTCGTTCCCACTTTGCTCCCAACATCTGAGCATTGTCTCTTCGTGTTTTCTATACAAGCCCCTTATGTATTGCCCTTGCAGTACTCTAACGTGCAGGTTGAAAAGACCTGAAATTGAAGTTGCTTTTCTGAGTAACTCTCACGAATGGATTTCAATGACACTTTCCCTATCATCTCACCTACTCATTCCCACTTTGCTCCGCAGGTGTGGTGGATGCACCATGCACCGCGCTTCTTTTATAACTAACTGTTTTGATTTCCATGGATTGAGCTTTCCCTATGCCGCAGAGTTAGGAAAACTGAAATGCGTTTTCTCAAGAAATACACCAGTGAATCTTCAAGAAACTCGCTGTTTTTACACTTTTCCTCGTTCTCACTTTGCTCCCAACATCTCAGCATTCTCTCTTCACATTTTCTAAACAAGCCCCTTATGTATTGCTCTTGCAGTACTCTAACTTGCAGGTTGAAAAGGTCTGACTTTGAAGTTGCTTCTCTGAGAACGTTTCACGAATGGATTTCAATGACACTTAGCTCATCATCTCCCCTCCTCATTACCACTTTGCTCTGCAGATGCGGTGGTTGTACCATGCACGGCGCTTCTGTATAACTAACAGTTTCGATTTCCGTGAATTGAGCTTTCCCTATGCACGCAGTTTTTGGAAAACAGAAATGCGTTTTCTGAAGAAATGCACGACTGAATCTTCATGAAACTCGCGGTTTTTACTCTTTTCCTCGTTCCCACTTTGCTCCCAACATCTGAGAATTGTCTCTCCGCGTTTTCTATACAAGCCCCTTATGTATTGCTCTTGCAGTACTCTAACGTGCAGGTTGAAAAGGCCTGAAATTGAAGTTGCTTTTCTGAGTAACTCTCACGAATGGATTTCAATGACACTTTCCCTATCATCTCACCTCCTCATTCCCACTTTCCTCCGCAGAGGTGGAGTTTGCACCATGCTTGGTGCCTCTGTTATAAGTAACAGTTTCGATTTCTATAAATTGAGCTTTCCCTATGCACGCAGTATTAGGAAAACTGAAATGCTTTTTGTGAGCAAATGCAGGACTGAATCTTCATGAAAATCGCAGTTTTTACTCTTTTCCTCATTCCCACTTTGCTCTCAACATCTGAGCATTCTCTCTCCACGTTTCCTAAACAAGCCCCTTATGTATTGCTCTTGCAGTACTCTAACGTGCAGGTTGAAAATCCCTGTATTTGAAGTTGCTTTTCTGAGAACGTTTCACGAATGGATTTCAATGACACTTTGCCTATCATTTCACCCCCTCATTCCCACTTTATTCCGCAGAGGTGGTGGTTGCACCATGCAATGTGCCTCTGTTATAAGTAACAGTTTCGATTTCCATGAATTTAGCTTTCCCTATGCACGCAATGTTAGGAAAACTGAAATGCATTTTCTGAGGAAATGCACGACTGAATCTTCATGAAACTTGAGGTTTTCACTCTTTTCCTTGTTCCCACTTTGCTCTCAATATCTGAGCATTCTCTCTCCGCGTTTTCTGTACAAGCCCCTTATGTATTGCTCTTGCAGTACTCTAACATGCAGGTTGAAAAGGCCTGAAATTGAAGTTGTTTTTCTGAGTAACTCTCACGATTGGATTTCAATGACACTTTGCCTATCATCTCCGCTCCTCATTCCCACTTTGCTCCGCAGGTGTGGTGGTTGCACCATGCACGGTGCCTCTGTTATAAGTAACAGATTCAATATCCATGAATTGAGCTTTCCCTATGCACGCATTGTTAGGAAAACTGAAATGGTTTTTGTGAGCAAATGCACGACTGAATCTTCATGAAACTCGCAGTTTTTACTCTTTTCCTCATTCCCACTTTGCTCTCACCACCTGAGTATTTTCTCTCCACGTTTTCTAAACAAGCCCCTTATGTATTGCTCTTGCAGTACTCTAATGAGCAGGTTGAAAATCCCTGTAATTGAAGTTGCTTTTCTGAGCACGTTTCACGACTGGATTTCAATGACACTTTGCCTATCACCTCCGGTCCTCATTCCCACATTGCTCCGCAGATGTGGTGGTTGCACCATGCACGGCGCTTCTTTTATAACGAACAGTTTCGATTTCGATGATCTTAGCTTTCCCTATGCACGCAGTGTTACGAAAACTGAAATGCGTATTCTGAAGAAATGCACGAGTGAATCTTCATGAAACTCGCGGATTTTACTCTTTTCCTCGTTCCCACTTTGCCCCAACACCTGAGCATTCTTTCTTCACTTTTTCTAAACAAGCCCCTTATGTATTGCTCTCTCAGTACTCTAACGTGGAGCTTGAAAAGGCCTGAAAATGAAGTTGCTTTTCTGAGAAACTCTCATGAATGGATTTCAATGACACTTTCCCTATCATCTCACTTGCCCACTCCACTTTGCTCCGCAGATGTGGTGTTGCACCATGCATGGTGCCTCTGTTATAAGTAACAGTTTCGATTTCCATGAATTGAGCTTTCCCTACGCACGCCGTGTTAGGAAAACTGAAATGATTTTTGTGAGCAAATGCACGACTGAATCTTCATGAAACTCGCAGTTTTTACTCTTTTCCTCATTCCCTCTTTGGTCTCACCAGATGAGCATTTTCTCTCCACGTTTTCTAAACAAGCCCCTTATGTATGGCTCTTGCAGTACTCTAATGAGCAGGTTGAATATCCCTGTAATTGAAGTTGCTTCTCTGAGAACGTTTCACGAATGGATTTCAATGACACTTTGCCCATCATCTCCCCTCCTTATTCCCACTTTGCTCCGCAGATGTGTTGGTTGCACCATGCACGGCGCTTCTTTTATAACTAAGAGTTTCGATTTCCATGAATTTAGCTTTCCCTATGCACGCAGTGTTAGGAAAACTGAAATGTGTTTTCTGAAGAAATGCACGACTGAATCTTCATGAAACTCGCGGGTTTTACTCTTTTCCTCGATCCCATTTTGCTCCCATTATCTGAGCATTGTCTGTCCGCGTTTTCTATACAAGCCCCTTATGTATTGCTCTTGCACTTCTCTAAAGTGCATGTTGAAAAGGCCTGAAATTGAAGTTGCTTCTCTGAGAAAGTTTCACGAATGGATTTCAATGACACTTTGCCTATCATCTCACCTACTCATTCCCACGTTGCTCCGCAGATGTGGTTGCTGCACCATGCACGGCGCTTCTGTTATAACTAACAGTTTCGATTTCCATGAATTGAGCTTTCCCTATGCACGCAGTGTTAGGAAAACAGAAATGCGTTTTCTGAATAAATGCACAACTGAATCTTCATGAAATTTCCGGTTTTTACTCTTTTCCTCGTTCCCACTTTGCTCCCAACATCTGAGCATTTTCTCTCCGCGTTTTCTATACAAGCCCCTTATGTATTGCTCTTGCAGTACTCTAACGTGCAGGTTGAAAAGGCCTGAAATTGAAGTTGCTTTTGTGAGTAACTCTGACGAATGGATTTCAATGACACTTTGCCCATCATCTCACCTGCTCATTCCCACTTTGCTCCACAGTCGTGGTGGTTGCACCATGCATGGTGCCTCTGTTATAAGTAACAGTTTCGATTTCCATGAATTGAGCTTTCCCTATGCACACAGATTTAGGAATACTTAAATGCTTTTTGTGAGCAAACGCACGACTGAATCTTCATGAAAATCGCGGTTTTTACTCTTTTCCTCATTCCCACTTTGCTCTCAACATCTGAGCATTCTCTCTCCACGTTTTCAAAACAAGACCCTTATGTATTGCTCTTGCAGTAACCTAACGTGCAGGTTGAAAAACCCTGTAATTGAAGTTGCTTTTCTGAGAACGTTTCACGAGTGGATTTCAATGACACTTTGCTTATCATCTCGCTCCTCATTCCAACTTTGCTCCGCAGATTTTGTGGTTGCACCAAGCATGGCGCTTCTATTATAACTAACAGTTTCGATATCCATGAATTGAACTTTCCCTATGCACGCAGTGTTAGGAAAACTGAAATGCCTTTTCTGAGCAAATGCACGACTGATTATTCATGAAACAGGCGGTTTTTACTATTTTCCTCGTTCCCACTTTACTGCCAACACCTGAGCATTCTTTCTTCACATTTTCTAAACAAGCCCCTTATGTATTGCTCTTGCAGTACTCTAACATGCAGGTTGAAAAGACCTGAAATTGAAGTTGCTTTTCTGAGTAACTCTCACGAATGGATTTCAATGACACTTTACGTGTCATCTCACCTCCTCAGGCCCACTTTGTTCCGCAGATATGGTGGTTGCACCATGCACGGCGCTTCTTTTATAACTAACAGTTTCGATTTCCATGAATTTAGCTTTTCCTATGCACGCAGTGTTAGGAAAACATAAATGCGTTTTCTGAAGAAATGCACGACTGAATCTTGATGAATCTCGTGGTTTTTCCTCTTTGCCTCGTTCCCACTTTTCTCCCAACATCTGAGCATTCTCTCTCCGCATTTTCTGTACAAGCCCCTTATGTATTGCTCTTGCAGTACTCTATCGTGCAGGTTGAAAAGCCGTGAAATTGAAGTTGCTTTTCTGAGTAACTCTCACGACTGGATTTCAATGACACTTTCCCTATCATCTTACCTCCTCATTCCCACTTTCTCCACAGATGTGGTGGTTGCACCATGCATGGTGCTTCTGTTATAAATAACAGTTTCGATTTCCATGAATTGAGCTTTCCCTATGCACGCAGTGTTAGGAAAACTGAAATGCCTTTTCTGAGCAAATGCACGACTGAATCTTCATGAAACAGGCGGTTTTTACTATTTTCCTCGATTCCACTTTGCTCCCCACAACTGAGCATTCTCTCTCCGCGTTTTCTATACAAGCCCCTAATGTATTGCTCTTGCAGTACTCTAACGTGCAGGTTGAAAATCCCTGATATTGAAGTTGCTTTTCTGAGTAACTCTCACGAATGGATTTCAATGACACTTTGCCTATCATCTCACCCCCTCATTCCCACTTTATTCCGCAGAGGTGGTGGTTGCACCATGCAATGTGCCTCTGTTATAAGTAACAGTTTCGATTTCCATGAATTCAGCTTTCCCTATGCACGCAGTGCTAGGAAAACTGAAATGCGTTTTCTGAAGAAATGCACGACTGAATCTTCATGAATCTCACGGTTTTTACTCTTTTCCTCGTTCCCACTTTATTCCCAACATCTGAGCATTGTCTCTCCACGTTTTCTATACAAGCCCCTTATGTATTGCTCTTGCAGTACTCTAACGTGCAGGTTGAAAAGACCTGAAATTGAAGTTGCTTTTCTGAGTAACTCTCACGAATGGATTTCAATGACACTTTCCCTATCATCTCACCTACTCATTCCCACTTTGCTCCGCAGGTGTGGTGGATGCACCATGCACCGCACTTCTTTTATAACTAACTGTTTCGATATCCATGGATTGAGCTTTCCCTATGCCGCAGTGTTAGGAAAACTGAAATGCGTTTTCTCAAGAAATACACCAGTGAATCTTCAAGAAACTCGCTGTTTTTACACTTTTCCTCGTTCTCACTTTGCTCCCAACATCTCAGCATTCTCTCTTCACATTTTCTAAACAAGCCCCTTATGTATTGCTCTTGCAGTACTCTAACTTGCAGGTTGAAAAGGTCTGACATTGAAGTTGCTTCTCTGAGAACGTTTCACGAATGGATTTCAATGACACTTAGCCCATCATCTCCCCTCCTCATTACCACTTTGCTCCGCAGATGCGGTGGTTGTACCATGCACGGCGCTTCTGTATAACTAACAGTTTCTATTTCTGTGAATTGAGCTTTCCCTATGCACGCAGTGTTTGGAAAACAGAAATGCGTTTTCTGAAGAAATGTACGACTGAATCTTCATGAAACTCGCCGTTTTTACTCTTTTCCTCGTTCCCACTTTGCTCCCAACATCTGAGAATTGTCTCTCCGCGTTTTCTATACAAGCCCCTTATGTATTGCTCTTGCAGTACTCTAACGTGCTGGTTGAATAGGCCCGAAATCGAAGTTGCTTTTCTGAGTAACTCTCACGAATGGATTTCAATGACACTTTCCCTATCATCTCACCTCCTCATTCCCACTTTCCTCCGCAGAGGTGGAGTTTGCACCATGCTCGGTGCCTCTGTTATAAGTAACAGTTTCGATTTCCATGAATTGAGCTTTCCCTATGCACGCAGTATTAGGAAAACTGAAATGCTTTTTGTGATCAAATGCACGACTGAATCTTCATGAAAATCGCAGTTTTTACTCTTTTCCTCATTCCCACTTTGCTCTCAACATCTGAGCATTCTCTCTCCACGTTTCCTAAACAAGCCCCTTATGTATTGCTCTTGCAGTACTCTAACGTGCAGGTTGAAAATCCCTGTAATTGAAGTTGCTTTTCTGAGAACGTTTCACGAATGGATTTCAATGACACTTTGCCTATCATCTCACCCCCTCATTCCCACTTTATTCCGCAGAGGTCGTGGTTGCACCATGCAATGTGCCTCTGTTATAAGTAACAGTTTCGATTTCCATGAATTCAGCTTTCCCTATGCACGCAGTGCTAGGAAAACTGAAATGCGTTTTCTGAAGAAATGCACGACTGAATCTTCACGAATCTCACGGTTTTTACTCTTTTCCTCGTTCCCACTTTATTCCCAACATCTGAGCATTGTCTCTCCACGTTTTCTATACAAGCCCCTTATGTATTGCTCTTGCAGTACTGTAACGTGCAGGTTGAAAAAACCTGAAATTGAAGTTTCTTCTCTGAGAATGTTTCACGAATGGATTTCAATGACACTTTGCCCATCATCTCCCCTCCTCATTACCACTTTGCTCCGCAGATATGGTGGTTGTACCATGCACGGCGCTTCTGTTATAACTAACAGTTTCGATTTCCATGAATTGATCTTTTCCTATGCACGCAGTGTTAGGAAAACAGAAATGTGTGTTCTGAAGTAATGCACCACTGAATCTTCATGAAACTCACGGATTTTACTCTTTTCCTCGTTCCCACTTTGCTCCCAACATCTGAGCATTGTCTCTTCGCGTTTTCTATACAAGCCCCTTATGTATTGCTCTTGCAGTACTCTAACTTGCAGGTTGAAAAGGTCTGAAATTGAAGTTGCTTCTCTGAGAACGTTTCACGAATGGATTTCAATGACAGTTAGCCCATCATTTCCCCTCCTCATTACCACTTTGCTCCGCAGATGCGGTGGTTGTACCATGCACGGCGCTTTTGTATAACTAACAGTTTTGATTTCCATGAATTGAGCTTTCCCTATGCACGCAGTATTTGGAAAGCAGAAATGCGTTTTCTGAAGAAATGCACGACTGAATCTTCATGAAACTCGCGGTTTTTACTCTTTTCCTCGTTCCCACTTTGCTCCCAACATCTGAGCATTGTGTCTTCACATTTTCTAAACAAGCCCCTTATGTATTGCTCTTGCAGAACTCTAACGTGGAGGTTGAAAAGCCCTGATATTGAAGTTGCTTTTCTGAGTAACTCTCACGAATGGATTTCAATGACACTTTGCCTATCATCTCACCCCCTCATTACCACTTTATTCCGCAGAGGTGGTGGTTGCACCATGCAATGTGCCTCTGTTATAAGGAACAGTTTCGATTTCCATGAATTGAGCTTTCCCTATGCACACAGTGTTAGGAAAACTGAAATGATTTTTGTGATCAAATGCACGACTGAATCTTCATGAAAATCGCAGTTTTTACTCTTTTCCTCATTCCCACTGTGCTCTCAACATCTGAACATTCTCTCTCCACGTTTTCTAAACAAGCCCTTTATGTATTGCTCTTGCAGTAATCTAAGGTGCAGGTTGAAAATCCCTGTAATTTAAGTTGCTTTTCTGAGAACGTTTCACGAGTGGATTTCATTGACACTTTGTTTATCATCTCCACTCCTCATTCCCACTTTGCTGCGTAGAATGTTGTGGTTGCACCATGCACGGGGCTTCTATTATAACTAACAGTTTCGATTTCCATGAATTGAGCTTTCCCTATTTACGCAGTGTTAGGAAAACTGAAATGCTTTTTGTGAGCAAATGCACGACTGAATCTTCATGAAACTCTCAGTTTTTACTCTTTTCCTCATTCCCACTTTACTCTCAACATCTCAGCATTCTCTCTCCACGTTTCCTAAACAAGCCCCTTATGTGTTGCACTTGCAGTACTCTAACGTGCAGGTTGAAAATCCCTGTAATTGAAGTTGCTTTTCTGTATAACTCTCACGAATTGATTTCAATGACACTTTGCCTGTCATCTCACCTCCTCATTCCCACTGAGCTCTGCAGACCTGGTGGTTGCATCATGCACGACGTATCTGGTATAAGTAAAAGTTTCGATTTCCATGAATTGAGCTTTCCCTATGCACGCAGTGCTAGGAAAACTGAAATGCGTTTTCTGAGGAAATGCACGACTGAATCTTCATGGACCTCGCGGTTTTTACTCTTTTCCTCATTCCCACTTTACTCCCAAAATCTGAGCATTGTCTCTCCCCGTTTTCTATACAACCCCTTATGTATAGCTCTTGCAGTACTCTAACGTGCAGGTTGAAAAGGCCTGAAATTGAAGTTGCTTTTCTGATTAACCCTCACGAATGGATTTCAATGACACTTTGCCTGTCATCTCACCTCCTCATTCCCACTTTGCTCCGCACATGTGGTGGTTGCACCATGCACGGTGCCTCTGTTATAAGTAACAGTTTCATTTTCCATGAATTGAGCTTCCCCTATGCACACAGTGTTAGGAAAACCGAAATGCTTTTTGTGAGCAAATGCACGACTGAATCTTCATGAAAATCGCAGTTTTTACTCTTCTCCTCATTCCCACTTTGCTCTCAATATCTGAGCATTCTCTCTCTACGTATCCTAAACAAGCCGCTTATGTATTGCTCTTGCAGTACTCTAACGTGCAGGTTGAAAATCCCTGTAATTGAAGTTGCTTTTCTGAGTAACTCTCACGATTGGATTTCAATGACACTTTGCCTGTCATCTCACCTCCTCATGCCCACTTTGCTCCGACGATGTGGTGGTTGCACCATGGTCGGCGCTTCTTTTATAACTAACAGTTTCGATTTCCATGAATTTAGCTTTTCCTATGCACACAGTGTTAGGAAAACTGAAATGTGTTTTCTGAAGAAATGCACGACTGAATCTACATGAAACTCGCGGGTTTTAATCTTTTCCTCGTTCCCACTTTGCTCCCAACATCTGAGCATTCTTTCTTCACATTTTCTAAACAAGCCCTTATATATTGCTCTTGCAGTACTCTAAGGTGCAGGTTGAAAAGGCCTGAAATTGAAGTTGCTTTTCTGAGTAACTCTCACGAATGGATTTCAATGACACTTTCCCTATCATCTCACCTCCTCATTCCCACTTTGCTCCGCAGATGTGGTGGTTGCCCCATGCACGGCGCTTCTGTTATAACTTACAGTTTCGATTTCCATGAATTGAGCTTTCCCTATATACGCAGTCCTGGGAAAACTGAAATGCGTTTGCTGAGGAAATGCACGACTGAATCTTCATGAAACTCACGGTTTTTACTCTTTTCCTCGTTCCCACTTTGCTCCGAACACCTGAGCATTCTTTCTTCACATTTTCTAAACAAGCCCCTTATGTATTGCTCTTGAAGTACTCTAACGTGCAGTTTGAAAAGGCCTGAAATTGCACCATGCACGGCGCTTCTTTTATAACTAAGAGTTTCGATTTCCATGAATTTAGCTTTCCCTATGCACGCAGTGTTAGGAAAACTGAAATGTGCTTTCTGAAGAAATGCACGACTG
The DNA here is from genome assembly GCA_020740815.1 of Sciurus niger. NCBI lineage: Eukaryota > Metazoa > Chordata > Mammalia > Rodentia > Sciuridae > Sciurus > Sciurus niger. Next base: position 54,493 of record JAHUXG010023971.1, on the reverse strand, counting down.
AATCTTCATGAAACTCGCGGGTTTTACTCTTTTCCTCGTTCGCACTTTGCTCCCAATATCTGAGCATTGTCTCTCCGCGTTTTCTATACAAGCCCCTTATGTATTGCTCTTGCAGTACTCTAACGTGCATGTTGAAAAGGCCTAAAATTGAAGTTGATTCTCTGAGAACGTTTCACGAATGAATTTCAATGACACTTTGCCTATCATCTCCCCTACTCATTCCCACGTTGCTCCGCAGATGTGGTTGTTGCACCATGCACGGTGCCTCTGTTATAAGTAACAGTTTCGATTTCCATGAATTGAGCTTTCCCTAAACACGCAGTGTTTGGAAAACTGAAATGGTTTTTGTGAGCAAATGCACGACTGAATCTTCATGAAACTCACGGTTTTTACTCTTTTCTCGATTCCACTTTGCTCCCCACATCTGAGCATTTTCTCTCCGCGTTTTCTATACAAGCCCCTTATGTATTGCTCTTGCAGTTCTCTAACGTGCAGGTTGAAAAGCCCTGATATTGAAGTTGCTTTTCTGAGTAACTCTCACGAATGGATTTCCATGACACTTTGCCTATCATGTCACCTCCTCATTCCCAGGTTGCTCCGCAGATGGGGTGGTTGCACCATGCAATGTGCCTCTGTTATAAGTAACAGTTTCGATTTCCATGAATTCAGCTTTCCCTATGCACGCAGTGCTTGGAAAACTGAAATGCGTTTTCTGAAGAAATGCACTACTGAATCTTCATGAATCTCGCGGGTTTTACTCTTTTCCTCGTTACCACTTTATTCCCAACATCTGATCATTGTCTCTCCACGTTTTCTATACAAGTCCCTTATGTATTGCTCTTGCAGTACTCTAACGTGCAGGTTGAAAATCCCTGATATTGAAGTTGCTTTTCTGAGTAACTCTCACGAAAGGATTTCAATGACACTTTGCCTATCATCTCAACCCCTCATTCCCACTTTATTCTGCAGAGGTGGTTGTTGCACCATGCAATGTGCCTCTGTTATAAGGAACAGTTTCGATTTCCATGAATTGAGCTTTTCGTATGCACACAGTGTTAGGAAAACTGAAATGCTTTTTGTGATCAAATGCACGACTGAATCTTCATGAAACTCGCGGATTTTACTCTTTTCCTCGTTCCCACTTTGCTCCCGACATCTGAGCATTGTCTCTTTGTGTTTTCTTTACAAGCCGCTTATGTATTGCTCTTGCAGTACTCTAACGTGCAGGTTGAAAAGACCTGAAATTGAAGTTGCTTTTCTGAGTAACTCTCACGAATGGATTTCAATGACACTTTCCCTATCATCTCACCTACTCATTCCCACTTTGCTCCGCAGGTGTTGTGGATGCACCATGCACCGCGCTTCTTTTATAACTAACTGTTTCGATTTCCATGGATTGAGCTTACCCTATGCCGCAGTGTTAGGAAAACTGAAATGCGTTTTCTCAAGAAATACACCAGTGAATCTTCAAGAAACTCGCTGTTTTTACACTTTTCCTCGTTCTCACTTTGCTCCCAACATCTCAGCATTCTCTCTTCACATTTTCTAAACAAGTCCCTTATGTATTGCTCTTGCAGTACTCTAACTTGCAGGTTGAAAAGGTCTGACATTGAAGTTGCTTCTCTGAGAACGTTTCACGAATGGATTTCAATGACACTTAGCCCATCATCTCCCCTCCTCATTACCACTTTGCTCCGCAGATGCGGTGGTTGTAGCATGCACGGCGCTTCTGTATAACTAACAGTTTCGATTTCTGTGAATTGAGCTTTCCCTATGCACGCAGTGTTTGGAAAACAGAAATGCGTTTTCTGAAGAAATGCACGACTGAATCTTCATGAAACTCGCCGTTTTTACTCTTTTCCTCGTTCCCACTTTGCTCCCAACATCTGAGAATTGTCTCTCCGCGTTTTCTATACAAGCCCCTTATGTATTGCTCTTGCAGTACTCTAACGTGCAGGTTGAAAAGGCCTGAAATTGAAGTTGCTTTTCTGAGTAACTCTCACGAATGGATTTCAATGACACTTTCCCTATCATCTCACCTCCTCATTCCCACTTTCCTCCGCAGAGGTGGAGTTTGCACCATGCTCGGTGCCTCTGTTATAACTAACAGTTTCGATTTCCATGAATTAAGCTTTCCCTATGCACGCAGTATTAGGAAAACTGAAATGCTTTTTGTGAGCAAATGCAGGACTGAATCTTCATGAAAATCGCAGTTTTTACTCTTTTCCTCATTCCCACTTTGCTCTCAACATCTGAGCATTCTCTCTCCACGTTTCCTAAACAAGCCCCTTATGAATTGCTCTTGCAGTACTCTAACGTGCAGGTTGAAAATCCCTGAAATTGAAGTTGCTTTTCTGAGAACGTTTCACGAATGGATTTCAATGACACTTTGCCTATCATCTCACCCCCTCATTCCCACTTTATTCCGCAGAGGTGGTGGTTGCACCATGCAATGTGCCTCTGTTATAAGTAACAGTTTCGATTTCCATGAATTCAGCTTTCCCTATGCACGCAGTGCTAGGAAAACTGAAATGCGTTTTCTGAAGAAATGCACGACTGAATCTTCATGAATCTCACGGTTTTTACTCTTTTCCTCGTTCCCACTTTATTCCCAACATCTGAGCGTTGTCTCTCCACGTTTTCTATACAAGCCCCTTATGTATTGCTCTTGCAGTACTCTAACGTGCAGGTTGAAAAAACCTGAAATTGAAGTTTCTTCTCTGAGAATGTTTCACGAATGGATTTCAATGACACTTTGCCCATCATCTCCCCTCCTCATTTTCACTTTGCTCGGCAGATGTGGTGGTTGTACATGCACGGCGCTTCTGTTATAACTAACAGTTTCGATTTCCATGAATTGATCTTTTCCTATGCACGCAGTGTTAGGAAAACAGAAATGCGTGTTCTGAAGTAATGCACGACTGAATCTTCATGAAACTCGCGGATTTTACTCTTTTCCTCGTTCCCACTTTGCTCCCAACATCTGAGCATTGTCTCTTCGCGTTTTCTATACAAGCCCCTTATGTATTGCTCTTGCAGTACTCTAACATGCAGGTTGAAAAGACCTGAAATTGAAGTTGCTTTTCTGAGTAACTCTCACGAATGGATTTCAATGACACTTTCCCTATCATCTCACCTACTCATTCTCACTTTGCTCCGCAGGTGGGGTGGATGCACCATGCACCGCGCTTCTTTTATAACTAACTGTTTCGATTTCCATGGATTGAGCTTTCCCTATGCCGCAGTGTTAGGAAAACTGAAATGCGTTTTCTCAAGAAATACACCAGTGAATCTTCAAGAAACTCGCTGTTTTTACACTTTTCCTCGTTCTCACTTTGCTCCCAACATCTCAGCATTCTCTCTTCCCATTTTCTAAACAAGCCCCTTATGTATTGCTCTTGCAGTACTCTAACTTGCAGGTTGAAAAGGTCTGACATTGAAGTTGCTTCTCTGAGAACGTTTCACGAATGGATTTCAATGACACTTAGCCCATCATCTCCCCTCCTCATTACCACTTTGCTCCGCAGATGCGGTGGTTGTACCATGCACGGCGCTTCTGTATAACTAACAGTTTCGATTTCCGTGAATTGAGCTTTCCCTATGCACGCAGTGTTTGGAAAACAGAAATGCGTTTTCTGAAGAAATGCACGATTGAATCTTCATGAAACTCGCGGTTTTTACTCTTTTCCTCGTTCCCACTTTGCTCCCAACATCTGAGAATTGTCTCTCCGCGTTTTCTATACAAGCCCCTTATGTATTGCTCTTGCAGTACTCTAACGTGCTGGTTGAAAAGGCCTGAAATTGAAGTTGCTTTTCTGAGTAACTCTCACGAATGGATTTCAATGACACTTTCCCTATCATCTCACCTCCTCATTCCCACTTCCTCCGCAGAGGTGGAGTTTGCACCATGCTCGATGCCTCTGTTATAAGTAACAGTTTCGATTTCCATGAATTGAGCTTTCCCTATGCACGCAGTATTAGGAAAACTGAAATGCTTTTTGTGAGCAAATGCAGGACTGAATCTTCATGAAAATCGCAGTTTTTACTCTTTTCCTCATTCCCACTTTGCTCTCAACATCTGAGCATTCTCTCTCCACGTTTCCTAAACAAGCCCCTTATGTATTGCTCTTGCAGTACGCTAACGTGCAGGTTGAAAATGCCTGTAATTGAAGTTGCTTTTATGAGAACGTTTCACGAGTGGATTTCAATGACACTTTGCCTATCATCTCCGCTCCTCATTCTCACTTTGCTCCGCAGATGTGGTGGTTGCACCATGCACGGCGCTTCTGTTATAAATAACAGTTTCGATTTCCATGAATTGAGCTGTCCCTATATACGCATTCCTGGGAAAACTGAAATGCGTTTGCTGAGGAATGCACGACTGAAACTTCATGAAACTCACGGTTTTTACTCTTTTCCTCGTTCCCACTTTGCTCCGAACACCTGAACATTCTTTCTTCACATTTTCTAAACAAGCCCCTTATGTATTGCTCTTGCAGTACTCTAACGTGCAGGTTGAAAAGGCCTGAAATTGCACCATGCACGGCGCTTCTTTTATAACTAAGAGTTTCGATTTCCATGAATTTAGCTTTCCCTATGCACGCAGTGTTAGGAAAACTGAAATGTGTTTTCTGAAGAAATGCACGACTGAATCTTCATGAAACTCGCGGGTTTTACTCTTTTCCTCGTTCCCACTTTGCTCCCAATATCTGAGCATTGTCTCTCCGCGTTTTCTATACAAGCCCCTTATGTATTGCTCTTGCAGTACTCTAACGTGCATGTTGAAAAGGCCTGAAATTGAAGTTGCTTCTCTGAGTTCGTTTCACGAATGGATTTCAATGACACTTTGCCTATCATCTCACCTACTCATTCCCACGTTGCTCCGCAGATGTGGTTGTTGCACCATGCACGGTGCCTCTTTTATGAGTAACAGTTTCGATTTCCATGAATTGAGCTTTCCCTAAACACGCAGTGTTTGGAAAACTGAAATGGTTTTTGTGAGCAAATGCACGACTGAATCTTCATTAAACTCGCAGTTTTTACTCTTTTCCTCATTCCCACTTTGCTCTCACCACCTGAGCATTTTCTCTCCACGTTTTATTAACAAGCCCCATATGTATTGCTCTTGCAGTACTCTAACGAGCAGGTTGAAAATCCCTGTAATTGAAGTTGCTTTTCTGAGAACATTTCACGAGTGGATTTCAATGACACTTTGCCTATTATCTCTGGTCCTCATTCCCACTTTGCTCCACAGGTGTGGTGGTTGCACCATGCACCGCGCTTCTTTTATAACTAACAGTTTCGATTTCCATGAATTGAGCTTTCCCTATGCACGCAATGTTAGGAAAACTGAAATGTGTTTTCTGAGGAACTGCACTACTGAATCTTCATGAAACTCGCAGATTTTACTGTTTTCCTCGTACTCACTTCGCTCCCAATATCTGAGCATTCTCTCTCCGCGTTTTCTGTACAAGCCCCTTATGTATTGCTCTTGCAGTTCTCTAACGTGCAGGTTGAAAAGGCCTGAAATTGAAGTTGCCTTTGTGAGTAACTCTCACGAATGGATTTCAATGTCTCTTTGCCTATCACCCCCCCTCTCATTCCCACTTTGCTCCGCAGATGTGGTGGTTGCACCATGCACGGTGCCTCTGTTATAAGAAACAGTTTCGATTCCCATGAATTGAGCTTTTCCTAATCAGGCAGTGTTAGGAAAACTTAAATGCTTTTTGTGAGCAAAGGCACGACTGAATCTTCATGAAACTCGCCATTTTTACTCTTTTCCTCGTTCCCACTTTGCTCCCAACATGTGAGCATTCTCTCTCCGCGTTTTCTGTACAAGCCCCTTATGTATAGCTCTTACAGTACTCTAACCGGAAAGTTGAAAAGCCGTGAAATTGAAGTTGCTTTTCTGAGTAATTCTCACGAATGGATTTCAATGACACTTTGCCTATCATCTCACCTTCTCATTCCCACTTTGCACTCAGATGTGGTGGTTGCACCATGCACGGCGTTTCTGTTATAACTAACATTTTCGATTTCCATGATTTGAGCTTTCCCTATGCACGCAGTGGTAGGAAAACTGAAATGCAGTTTCTGAGCAGACGCTCGATGCAATCTTCATGAAACTGGCGGTTTTTACTATTTTCCTCGTTTTCACTTTGCTCCCCACATTTGAGCATTCTCTCTCCGCGTTTTCTATACAAGTCCCTTATGTATTGCTCTTGCAGTACTCTAAGGTGCAGGATGAAAAGCCCTGAAATTGAACTTGCTTTTCTGAGTAACTCTCAGGAATGGATTTCAATGTCACTTTGCCTATCATCTCATCTACTCACTCCCACTTTGCTCCGCAGATGTGGTGGTTGCACCATACACGGCGCTTCTGTTATAACTAACAGTTTCGATTTCCATGAATTCAGCTTTCCCTATGCACGCAGTGCTAGGAAAACTGAAATGCCTTTTCTGAAGAAATGCACGACTGAATCTTCAAGAAACTCGCGGTTTTTACTCATTTCCTCGTTTCCACTTTGCTCTCAACATCTGAGCATTCTCTCTCCGCGTTTTCTGTACAAGCCCCTTATGTATTGCTCTTGCAGTACTCTAACGTGCAGGTTGAAAATCCCTGTAATTGAAGTTGCTTTTGTGAGAACGTATCACGAGTGGATTTCAATGACAATTTGCTCATCATCTCCGCTCCTAATTCCCACTTTGCTCCGCAGATGTGGTTGTTGCACGATGGAGAGCGCTTCTGTTATAACGAACAGTTTCGATTTCCATGAATTGAGCTTTCCCTATGATCGCAGTGTTAGGAAAACAGAAATGCGTTTTCTGAAGAAATGCACGACTGAATCTTGATGAATCTCGTGGTTTTTCCTCTTCTCCTCGTTCCCACTTTGCTCCCAACATCTGAGCATTCTCTCTTCGCGTTTTCTGTACAAGCCCCTTATGTATTGCTCTTGCAGTACTCTAACGTGGAGGTTGAAAAGCCATGAAATTGAGTTTGCTTTTCTGAGTAACTCTCACGAATGGATTTCAATGAAACTTTGACTATCATCTCACCCAATCATTCCCACTTTATTCCGCAGAGGTGGTGGTTGCACCATGCAATGTGCCTCTGTTATAAGTAACAGTTTCGATTTCCATGAATTCAGCTTTCCCTATGCACGCAGTGCTAGGAAAACTGAAATGCGTTTTCTGAAGAAATGCACTACTGAATCTTCATGAATCTTGCGGGTTTTACTCTTTTCCTCGTTCCCACTTTATTCCCAACATCTGATCATTGTCTCTCCACGTTTTCTATACAAGTCCCTTATGTATTGCTCTTGCAGTACTCTAACGTGCAGGTTGAAAAGCCCTGATATTGAAGTTGCTTTTCTGACTAACTCTCACGAAAGGATTTCAATGACACTTTGTTGATCATCTCCGCTCCTTATTCCCACTTTGCTCCGCAGATGTTGTGGTTGCACCATGCACGGCGCTTCTATTATAACTAACAGTTTCGATTTCCATGAATTGAGCTTTCCCTATTCACGCAGTGTTAGGAAAACTGAAATGCATTTTGTGAGCAAATGCACGACTGAATCTTCATGAAACTCTCAGTTTTTACTCTTTTCCTCATTCCCACTTTGCTCTCAACATCTCCGCATTCTCTCTCCACGTTTTCAAAACAAGCCCCTTATGTATTGCTCTTGCAGTACTCTAACGTGCAGGTTGAAAATCCCTGTAATTGAAGTTTCTTTTCTGAGTAACTCTCACGAATTGATTTCAATGACACTTTGCCTGTCATCTCACCTCCTCATTCCCACTGTGCTCTGCAGACCTGGTGGTTGCAACATGCACGACGCATCTGGTATAAGTAAAAGTTTCGATTTCTATGAATTGAGCTTTCCCTATGCACGCAGTGATAGGAAAACTGAAATGCGTTTTCTGAGGAAATGCACGACTGAATCTTCATGGACCTCGCGGTTTTTACTCTTTTCCTCGTTCCCACTTTGCTCCCAACATCTGAGCATTGTCTCTCCGCGTTTTCTATACAAGACCCTTATGTATTGCTCTTGCAGTACTCTAACGTGCAGGTTGAAAATGCCTGAAATTGAAGTTGCTTTTCTGAGTAACCGTCACGAATGGATTTCAATGACACTTTGCCTGTCATCTCACCTCCTCATTCCCACTTTGCTCCGCACATGTGGTGGTTGCACCTTGCCCGGTGCCTCTGTAATAAGTAACAGTTTCGATTTCCATGAATTGAGCCTTCCCTATGAACGCAGTGTTAGGAAAACTGAAATGCTTTCTGTGACAAAATGCACGAGTGAATCTTCATGAAAATCGCAGTTTTTACTCTTTTCCTCATTCCCACTTTGCTCTCAACATCTCAGCATTCTCTCTACACGTTATCTAAACAAGTCCCTTATGTATTCCTCTTGCAGTACTCTAACGAGCAGGTTGAATATACCTGTAATTGAAGTTGCTTTTTTGAGAACGTTTCACGAATGCATTTCAATGACACTTTGCCTATCATCTCCACTCCTCATTCCCACTTTGCTCCGCAGATGTGGTGGATGCACCATGCACCTCGCTTCTGTTATAACTAACAGATTCGATTTCCATGATTTGAGCTTTCCCTATGCATGCAGTGTTAGGAAAACTGAAATTTGTTTTCTGAAGAAATGCACGACTGAATCTTCATGAAACTCGCAGTTTTTACTCTTTTCCTCGTTCCCACTTTCTCCCAACACCTGAGCATTCTTTCTTCACATTTTCTAAAGAAGCACCTTATGTATTGTTCTTGCAGTACTCTAACGTGCAGGTTGAAAAGGCTTGAAATTGAAGTTGCTTCTCTGAGAACGCTCCACGAATGGATTTCAATGACACTTTGCCCATCATCTCCCCTCCTCATTACCACTTTGCTCCGCAGAGGTGGTGGTTGCACCATGCACGGTACCTCTGTTATAAGTAACAGTTTCATTTTCCATGAATTGAGCTTTCCCTATGCACGCAGTGTTAGGAAAACTGAAATGCTTTTTGTGAGCAAATGCAGGAATGAATCTTCATGAAAATCGCAGCTTTTACTCTTTTGTCATTCCCACTTTGCTTTCAACATCTCAGCATTCTCTCTCCACATTTTCTAAACAAGCCCCTTATGTATTGCTCTTGCAGTAGTCTAACGTGCAGGTTGAAAAAGACTGAAATTGAAGTTGCTTTTCTGAGTAACTCTCACGATTGGATTTCAATTACACTTTGCCTATCATCTCACCTCCTTATTCCCACTTTGCTCCGCAGATGTGGTGGTTGCACTATGCTCGGCACTTTTGTATAACTAACAGTTTCGATTTTTATGAATTGTGCTTTCCCTATGCACGCAGTGCTGGGAAAACAGAAATGCGTTTTCTGAAGAAATGCACGACTGAATCTTCATGAAACTCGCGGTTTTTACGCTTTTCCTCATTCCCACTTTGCTCCCAACATCTGAGCATTGTCTCTCCCCGTTTTTTATACAAGCCCCTTATGTATTGCTCTTGCAGTACTCTAACGTGCAGGTTGAAAAGGCCTGAAATTGAAGTTGCTTTTCTGAGTAACTCTCCCGATTGGATTTCAATGACACTTTGCCTATCATCTCACCTACTCATTCATATTTTGCTCCACTGATGTGGTGGTTGCACCATGCACGGTGCCTCTGTTATATGTAACAGTTTCGATTTCCATGAACTGAGCTTTCCCTATGCACGCAGTGTTAGGAAAACTTAAATGCTTTTTGTGAGCAAATGCACGACTGAATCTTCATGAAACTCGCAGTTTTTACTATATTCCTCGTTCCCACTTTGCTCCCCACATCTGAACATTCTCTCTCCGCGATTTCTATACAAGCCACTTATGTATTGCTCTTGAAGTAGTGTAACGTGCAGGTTGAAAAACCCGAATTTGAAGTTGCTTTTCTGAATAACTCTCAGGAATGGATTTCAAAGACACTTTGCATATCATCTCATCTACTCACTCCCTCTGTGCACCGCAGAAGTGGTGGTTGCACCATACACGCCGCTTCTGTTGTAACTAACAGTTTCGATTTGCATGAATTGAGCTTTCCCTAGGCACGCAGTGTTAGGAAAACTGAAATGCCTTTTCTGGGCAAATGCACAACTGAATCTTCATGCAACTCGCGGTTTTTACTTGTTTCCTTGTTCCCACTTTACTGCCAACATCTGAGCATTCTTTCTTCACATTTTTGAAACAAGCCACTTATGTAATGCTCTTGCAGTACTCTAACGTGCAGGTTGAAAAGGCCTGAAATTGAAGTTGCTTCTCTGAGAAGGTTTCACGAATGGATTTCAATGACACTTTGCCCATCATCTCCCCTCCTTATTCCCATTTTGCTCCGCAGATGTGGTGGTTGCACGATGCACGGCGCTTCTGTATAACTAACAGTTTCTATTTCCATGAATTGTGCTTTCCCTATACACGCAGTGTTAGGAAAACAGAAATGCGTTTTCTGAAGAAATGCACAACTTAATCTTCATGAAAGTCACCGTTTTTACTCTTTTCCTCGTTCCCACTTTGCTCCCAACATCTGAGCATTGTCTCTCTGCGTTTTCTATATAAGCCCCTTATGTATTGCTCTTGCAGTACTCTAAAATGCAGGTTGAAAAACCCTGAAATTGAAGTTGCTTCTCTGAGAACGTTTCAGGATTGGATTTCAATGACACTTTGCCTATCATCTCACCTGCTCATTCCCACTTTGCTCCGCAGGTGTGGTGGTTGCACCATGCCCGGTGCCTCTGTTATGAGTAACTGTTTCGATTTCCATGAATTGAGCTTTCCCTATGCACGCAGTGTTAGGAAAACTTAAATGCATTTGGTGAGCAAATGCACGACTGAATCTTCATGAAATTCGTAGTTTTTACTCTTTTCCTCATTCCCACTTTGCTCTCAACATCTGAGCATTCTCTCTCCACGTTTCCTAAACAATCCCCTTATGTATTGCTCTTGCAGTACTCTAACTTGCAGGTTGAAAAGGTCTGAAATTGAAGTTGCTTCTCTGAGAATGTTTCACGAATGGATTTCAATGACACTTTTCCCATCATCTCCCCTCCTCATTACCACTTTGCTCTGCAGATGTGGTGGTTGCACCATGCACGGTGCCTCTGTAATAAGTAACAGTTTCGATTTCCATGAATTGAGCCTTCCCTATGCACGCAGTGTTAGGAAAACTGAAATGCAGTCTGTGACAAAATGCACGAGTGAATCTTCATGAAAATCGCAGTTTTTACTCGTTTCCTCATTCCCACTTTGCTCTCAACATCTCAGCATTCTCTCTACACGTTTTCTAAACAAGTCCCTTATGTATTCCTCTTGCAGTACTCTAACGAGCAGGTTGAAAATCCCTGTAATTGAAGTTGCTTTTCTGAGAACGTGTCACGAATGCATTTCAATGACACTTTGCCTATCATCTCCGCTCCTCATTCCCACTTTGCTCCGCAGATGTGGTGGATGCACCATGCACCTCGCTTCTGTTATAACTAACAGTTTCGATTTCCATGATTTTAGCTTTCCCTATGCACGCAGTGTTAGGAAAACAGAAATGCGTGTTCTGAAGAAATGCACTACTGAATCTTCATGAAACTCGCAGTTTTTACTCTTTTCCTCATTCCCACTTTGCTCTCAACATCTGAGCATTCTCTCTCCATGTTTCCTACACAAGCCCCTTATGTATTGCTCTTGCAGTACTCTAAAGGGCAGGTTGAAAAGCCCTGAAATTGAAGTTGCTTTTCTGAGTAACTCTGACTAGTGGATTTCAATGACACTTTGCCTATCATCTCACCTGCTCATTCCCACTTTGCTCCGCATATGTGGTGGTTGCACCATGCACGGTGCCTCTTTTATAAGTAACAGTTTCGATTTCCATGAATTGAGCTTTCCCTATGCACGCAGTGTTAGGAAAACTTAAATTGTTTTTGTGAGCAAATGCACGACTGAATCTTCATGAAACTCACAGTTTTTACTATTTTCCTCGTTCCCTCTTTGCTCCCGACATCTGAGTATTCTCTCTCCGCCTTTTCTATACAAGCCACTTATGTATTGCTCTTGCAGTACTCTAACGTGTATGTTGAAAATCCCTCTAATTGAAGTTGCTTTTCTGAGAACGTTTCAAGAGTGGATTTCAATGACACTTTGCCTATCATCTCACCTCCTCATTCCCACTTTGCTCCGCAGATGTGGTGATTGCAGTATGCACGGCGCTTCTGTTATAACTAACAGTTTCGATTTCCATGAATTGAGCTTTTCCTATGCACGCAGTGTTAGGAAAACTGTAATGTGTTTTCTGAAGAAATTCACGACTGAATCTTCATGAAACTCGCAGGTTTTACTCTTACCCTCCTTCCCACTTTGCTCCGACACCTGAGCATTCTCTCTCCGTGTTTTCTGTACAAGCCCCTTATGTATTGCTCTTGCAGTACTAAAACGTGCAGGTTGAAAAGCCCTGAAATTGATGTTGCTTTTCTGAGTAACTCTCACGAATTGATTTCAATGACACTTTGCCTATCATCTCACCACCTCATTCCCACTTTGCTCCACAGATGTGGTGGTTGCACCATGCATGGTGTTTCTGTTATAACTAACAGTTTCAATTTCCATGAATTGATGTTTCCCTATGCACGCAGTGTTAGGAAAACTGAAATGCCTTTTCTGAGCAAATGCACGACTGAATCTTCATGAAACAGGCGGTTTTTACTATTTTCCTCGATTCCACTTTGCTCCCCACATCTGAGCTTTCTCTCTCGGCGTTTTTTATACAAGCCCCTTATGTATTGCTCTTGCAGTAATCTAACGTGCAGGTTGAAAAGGCCTGAAATTGAAGTTGCTTTTCTGAGTAACTCTCACGATTGGATTTCAATGACACTTTGCCTGTCATCTCACCTCATCATGCCCACTTTGCTCCGCAGATGTGGTGGTTGCACCATGCACGGCGCTTCTTTTATAACTAACAGTTTCGATTTCCATGAATTGTGGTTTCCCTATGCACGCAGTGTTAGGAAAACTGAAATGTGTTTTCTGAAGAAATGCACGACTGAATCTTCATAGAACTCGCGGGTTTTACTCTTTTCCTCGTTCCCACTTTGCTCCCAACAACTGAGCATTCTTTCTTCACATTTTCTAAACAAGCCCTTATGTATTGCTCTTGCAGTACTCTAAGGTGCAGGTTGAAAAGGCATGAAATTGAAGATGCTTCTCTGAGAACGTTTCACAAATGGATTTCAGTGACACGTTGCCCATCATCTCCCCTCCTTATTCCCACGTTGCTCCGCAGATGTGGTGGTTGCACGATGCACGGAGCTTCTGTATAACTAACAGTTTCTATTTCCATGAATTGAGCTTTCCCTATGCACGCAGTGTTAGGAAAAGAGAAATGCGTTTTCTGAAGAAATGCACGACTGAATCTTCATGAAACTCACGGTTTTTACTCTTTCCTCGTTCCCACTTTGCTCCCAACACCTGAGCATTCTCTCTCCGCGTTTTCTGTACAAGCCCCTTATGTATTGCTCTTGCAGTAATCTAACGTGCAGTTTGAAAAGCCCTGATATTGAAGTTGGTTTTCTGAGTAACTCTCACGAATGGATTTCAATGACAATTTGCCTATCATCTCACATGCTCATTCCCACTTTGCTCCGCACATGTCGTGGTTGTACCATGCCATGTGCCTCTTTTATAAGTAACAGTTTCGATTTCCATGAATTGAGCTTTCCCTATGCACGCAGTGTTAGGAAAACTGAAATGCTGTTTGTTATCAAATGCACGACTGAATCTTCATGAAAATCGCAGTTTTTACTCTTTTCCTCATTCCCACTTTGCTCTCAACATCCGAGCATTCACTCTCCACGTTTTCTAAACAAACCCGTCATGTATTGCTCTTGCAGTAATCTAAGGTGCAGATTGAAAATCCCTGTAATTGAAGTTGCTTTTCTGAGAATGTTTCACGAGTGGATTTCACTGACACTTTGCTTATCATCTCCGCTCCTCATTCCCACTTTGCTCCGCAGATGTTGTGGTTGCACCATGCACGGCGCTTCTGTTATAACTAACAGTTTCGATTTCCATGAATTGAGCTTTCCCTATGCACGCAGTGTTAGGAAAACTGAAATGCCTTTTCTGAGCAAATGCATGACTGAATCTTCATGAAACAGGCGGTTTTTACTATTTTCCTCGTTCCCACTTTACTGCCAACACCTGAGCATTCTTTCTTCACATTTTCTAAACAAGCCCCTTATGTATTGCTCTTGCAGTACTCTAACGTGCAGGTGAAAAGCCCTGAAATTGAAGTTGCTTTTCTGAGTAACTCTCACGAATGGATTTCAATGACACTTTGCCTATCATCTCACCTCCTCATTCCCACTTTGCTCTGCAGACGTGGTGGTTGTAACATGCACGACGCATCTGTTATAAGTAAAAGTTTCGATTTCCATGAATTGAGCTTTCCCTATGCACGCAGTGCTAGGAAAACTGAAATGCTTTTTATGAGCAAATGCACGACTGAATCTTCATGAAACTCTCAGTTTTTGCTCTTTTCCTCATTCCCACTTTGCTCTCAACATCTGAGCCTTCTCTCTCCGCGTTTTCTGTACAAGCCCCTTATGTATTGCTCTTGCAGTTCTCTAACGTGCAGGTTGAAAACGCCTGAAATTGAAGTTGCTTTTCTGAGTAACTCTCACGATTGGATTTCAATGACACTTTGCCTGTCATCTCACCTCCTCATTCCCACTTTGCTCCGAAGATGTGGTGGTTGCACCATGCACGGCGCTTCTTTTATAACTAACAGTTTCGATTTCCATGAATTTAGCTTTTCCTATGCACGCAGTGTTTGGAAAACTGAAATGTGTTTTCTGAAGAAATTCACGACTGAATCTTCATGAAACTCGCGGGTTTTACTCTTTTCCTCATTCTCACTTTACTCCCAACATCTGAGCATTCTTTCTTTACATTTTCTAAACAAGCCCTTATGTATTGCTCTTGCAGTACTCTAACGTGCAGGTTGAAAAGGCCTGAAATTGAAGTTGCTTCTCTGAGAAGGTTTCACAAATGGATTTCAGTGACACTTTGCCCATCATCTCCCCTCCTTATTCCCACTTTGCTCCGCAGATGTGGTGGTTGCACGATGCACGGAGCTTCTGTATAACTAACAGTTTCAATTTCCATGAATTGAGCTTTCCCTATGCACGCAGTGTTAGGAAAACAAAAATGCGTTTTCTGAAGAAATGCACAACTGAATCTTCATGAAATTCGCGGTTTTTCCTCTTTTCCTCGTTCCCACTTTGCTCCCAACATCTGAGCATTGTTTCTCCGCGTTTTCTATACAAGCCCCTTATGTATTGCTCTTGCAGTACTCTAACGGGCAGGTTGAAAATCCCTGAAATTGAAGTTGCTTTTCTGAGTAACTCTCACGAATGGATTTCAATGACACTTTGCCTATCATCTCACCTGCTCACTCCCACTTTGCTCTGCAGACGTGGTGGTTGCACCATGCACGGTGCCTCTGTTATAAGTAATAGTTGCGATTTCCATGAATTGAACTTTCCCAATGCACGCAGTTTTAGGAAAACTGAAATGCTCTCTGTGAGCAAATGCACGACTGAATCTTCATGAAAATCGCAGTTTTTACTCTTTTCCTCATTCACACTTTGCTCTCAACATCTCAGCATTCTCTCGCCACGTTTCCTATACAAGCCCCTTTTGTATTGCTCTTGCAGTACTCTAACGAGCTTGTTGAAAATCCCTTTAATTGAAGTTGCATTTCTGAGAAAGTTTCACGAGTGGATTTCAATGACACTTTGCCTATCATCTCCGCTCCTCATTCCCACTTTGCTCCACAGGTGTGGTGGTTGCGCCACGCACCGGGCTTCTTTTATAACTCACAGTTTCGATTTCCATGAATTTAGCTTTCCCTATGCACGCAATATTAGGAAAACTGAAATGCGTTTTCTGAGGAAATGCACGACTGAATGTTTATGAAACTGGCTGTTTTTACTCTTTTCCTTGTTCTCACTTTACTCCCAACATGTGAGCATTCTTTCTTCACATTTTCTAAACAAGCCCCTTATGCATTTCTCTTGCAGTACTCTAACGTGCAGGTTGAAAAGGCCTGAAATTGAAGTTACTTTTCTGAGTATCTCTCACGAATGGATTTGAATGACACTTTGCCTATCATCTCACATCCTCATTCCCACTTTGCTCTGCAGATGTGGTGGTTGCACCATGCACGGTGCCTCTGTAATAAGTAACAGTTTCGATTTCCATGAATTGAGCCTTCCCTATGCATGCAGTGTTAGGAAAACTGAAATGCTTTCTGGGAGAAAATGCACGAGTGAATCTTCATGAAAATCGCAGTTTTTACTCTTTTGCTCATTCCCACTTTGCTCTCAACATCTCAGCGTTATCTCTGCACGTTTTCTAAACAAATCCCTTATGTATTCCTCTTGTAGTACTCTAACGAGCAGGTTGAAAATCCCTGTAATTGAAGTTGCTTTTCTGAGAACGTTTCACGAATGCATTTCAATGACACTTTGCCTATCATCTCCGCTCCTCATTCCCACTTTGCTCCGCAGATGTGGTGGATGCACCATGCACCTCGCTTCTGTTATAACTAACAGTTTCAATTTCCATGATTTGAGCTTTCCCTATGCACGCAGTGTTAGGAAAACAGAAATGTGTGTTCCGAAGAAATGCAAAACTGAATCTTCATGAAACTCGCTGTTTTTAGTCTTTTCCTCATTCCCACTTTGCTCTCAACATCTGAGCATTCTCTCTCCACGTTTCCTACACAAGCCCCTTATGTATTGCTCTTGCAGTACTCTAACGGGCAGGTTGAAAATCCCTGAAATTGAAGTTGCTTTTCTGAGTAACTCTGACGACTGGATTTCAATGACACTTTCCCTATCATCTCACCTGCTCATTCCCACTTTGCTCCGCATATGTGGTGGTTGCACCATGCACGGTGCCTCTGTTATAAGTAACAGTTTCGATTTCCATGAATTGAGCTTTCCCTATGCACGCAGTGTTAGGAAAATTTAAATGGTTTTTGTGAGCAAATGCACGACTGAATCTTCATGAAACTCACAGTTATTACTAATTTCCTCGATCCCACTTTGCTCCCGACATCTGAGTATTCTCTCTCCGCCTTTTCTATACAAGCCACTTATGTATTACTCTTGCACTACTCTAACGTGGATGTTGAAAATCCCTGTCATTGAAGTTGCTTTTCTGAGAACATTTCAAGAGTGGATTTCAATGACACTTTGCCTATCATCTCACCTCCTCATTCCCACTTTGCTCCGCAGATGTGGTGATTGCAGTATGCCCGGCGCTTCTGTCATAAAAAACAGTTTCGATTTCCATGAATTGAGCTTTCCATATGCACGCTGTGTTAGGAAAACTGAAATGCCTATTCTGAGCAAATGCACGTTTGAATCTTCATGAAACAGGCGGTTTTTGCTATTTTCCTCGTTCCCACTTTGCTCTCACCATCTGAGCATTTTCTCTCCACGTTTTCTAAACAAGTCCCTTTTGTATTGCTCTTGCAGTACTCTAACGTGCAGGTTGAAGAGGCCTGAAATTGATGTTACTTCTCTGAAAACGTTTCACGATGGATTTCAATGACACTTTGCCCATCATCTCCTCTCCTCCTTTCCACTTTGCACCGCAGGTGTGGTGGTTGCACCATGCATGGCGCTTCTGTTATAACTAACAGATTCGATTTCCTTGAATTGAGCTTTCCCTATGCACGCAGTGTTAGGAAAACTGAAATGCGTTTTCTGAGGAAATGCCCGACTGAATCTTCATGAACCTCGCGGTTTTAAGTCTTTTCCTCGTTCCCACTTTGCTCCCAACATCTGAGCATTCTCTCTCCGCGTTTTCATTACAAGCCCTTTATGTATTGCTCTTGCAGTACTCTAAGGTGCAGGTTGAAAGCCCTGAAATTGAAGTTACTTTTCTAAGTAACTCTCACGATTGGATTTCAATGACACTTTGCCTATCATCTCACCTTCTCATTCCCACTTTGCCCTCAGATGTGGTGGTTGCACCATGCACGGCGTTTCTGTTATAACTAACATTTTCGATTTCCATGAATTGAGCTTACCCTATGCACGCAGTGGTAGGAAAACTGAAAGGCCTTTTCTGAGCAGACGCTCGATGGAATCTTCATGAAACTGGCAGTTTTTACTATTTTCCTCGTTTTCACTTTGCTCCCCACATCTGAGCATTCTCTCTCCGCGTTTTCTATACAATTCCCTTATGTATTGCTCTTGCAGTAATCTAAGGTGCAGGATGACAAGCCCTGAAATTGAACTTGCTTTTCTGAGTAACTCTCAGGAATGGATTTCAATGTCACTTTGCCTATCATCTCATTTACTCACTCCCACTTTGCTCCGCAGATGTGGTGGTTGCACCATACACGGCGCTTCTGTTATAACTAACAGTTTCGATTTCCATGAATTCAGCTTTCCCTATGCACGCAGTGCTAGGAAAACTGAAATGCGTTTTCTGAAGAAATGCACGACTGAATCTTCAAGAAACTCGCGGTTTTTACTCATTTCCGCATTCCCACTTTGCTCTCAACATCTGAGCATTCTCTCTCCGCGTTTTCTGTACAAGCCCCTTATGTATTGCTCTTGCAGTACTCTAAAGTGCAGGTTGAAAATCCCTGTATTTGAAGTTGCTTTTCTGAGAACGTTTCACGAATGGATTTCTAAGACACTTTGCCTATCATCTCTGCTCCTCATTCACACTTTGCTCCCCAGATGTGGTGGTTGCACCATGCACGGCGTTTCTGTTATAAGTAACAGTTTCGATTTCCATGAATTCAGCTTTCCCTATGCACGCAGTGTTAGGAAAACAGAAATGCGTTTTCAGAAGAAATGCAGGACTGAATCTTCAAGAAACTCACAGTTTTTACTCATTTCCTCGTTCCCACTTTGCTCTCAACATCTGAGCATTCTCTCTCCGCGTTTTCTGTACAAGCCCCTTATGTATTGCTCTTGCAGTAGTCTAACGTGCAGGTTGAAAAGTCCTGAAATTGAAGTTGCTTTTCTGAGTAACTCTCACGATGGGAATTCAATGACACTTTGCCTGTCTTCTCACCTCCTCATGCCCACTTTGCTCCGCAGATGTGGTGGTTGCACCATGCACGACGCTTCTTTTATAACTAACAGTTTCGATTTCCATGAATTTACCTTTTCCTATGCACGCAGTGTTAGGAAAACTTAAATGTGTTTTCTGAAGAAATGCACAACTGAATCTTCATGAAACTCGCGGGTTTTACTCTTTTCCTCGTTCCCACTTTGCTCCCAACAACTGAGCATTCTTTCTTCACATTTTCTAAAGAAGCCCTTATGTATTGCTCTTGCAGTTCTCTAACGTGCAGGTTGAAAAAACCTGAAATTGAAGTTGCTTCTCTGAGAATGTTTCACGAATGGATTTCAATGACACTTTGCCCATCAGCTCCCCTCCTCATTACCACTTTGCTCCGCAGATGTGGTGGTTGTACCATGCACGGTCCTTCTGTTATATCTAACAGTTTCGATTTCCATGAATTGAGCTTTCCCAATGCACGCAGTGTTAGGAAAACAGAAATGCGTTTTCAGAAGAAATGAACGACCGAATCTTCATGAAACTCGCGGTTTTTACTCTTTTCCTCGTTCCCACTTTGCTCCCATCATCTGAGCATTGTCTCTTCACGTTTTCTATACAAGCCCCTTATGCATTGCTCTTGCAGTACTCTAACGTGCAGGTTGAAAAGGCCTGAAATTGAAGTTGCTTTTCTGAGTAACTCTCACGAATGGATTTCAGTGACACTTTCCCTATCATCTCACCTACTCATTCCCACTTTGCTCCGCAGGTGTGGTGGTTGCACCATGCACCGCGCTTCTTTTATAAATAACAGTTTCGATTTCAATGAATTGAGCTTTCCCTAAGCCGCAGTGTTAGGAAAACTGAAATAGGTTTTCTGAAGAAATGCACGACTGAATCTTCATGAAACGCACGATTTTCACACTTTTCCTCGTTCCCACTTTGCTCCCAACATCTCAGCATTCTCTCTTCACATTTTCTAAACAAGCCCCTTAAGTATGGCTCTTGCAGTACTCTAACTTGCAGGTTGAAAAGGCCTGAAATTGAAGTTGCTTCTCTGAGAATGTTTTACGAATGAATTTCAATGACACTTTGCCCATCATCTCACCTCCTTATTCCCACTTTGCTCCGCAGATGTGGTGGTTGCACGAAGCACGGAGCATCTGTATAACTAACAGTTTCGATTTCCGTGAATTGAGCTTTCCCTATGCACGCAGTGTTAGGAAAACTGAAATGCGTTTTCTGAGGAAATGCACGACTGAATCTTCATGGACCTTGCGATTTTTACTATTTTCCTCGTTCTCACTTTGCTCCCAACATCTGAGCATTGTCTATCCGCGTTTTCTATACAAACCCCTTATGTATTGCTCTTGCAGTACTCTAACGTGCAGGGTGAAAAGGCCTGAAATTGAAATTGCTTTTCCGAGTAACTCTCACGAATGTATTTCAATGACACTTTGTCTATCATCTCACCTGCTCATTCCCACTTTGCTCCGCATATGTGGTGGTTGCACCATGCACGGTGCCTCTGTTATAAGTAACAGTTTCATTTTCCATGAATTGAACTTTCCCTATGCACGCAGAGTTAGGAAAACTGAAATGCTTTTTGTGAGCAAATGCACACGACTGAATCTCATGAAAATCGCAGATTTTACTCTTCTCCTCAATCCCACTTTGCTCTCAACATCTGAGCATTCTCTCTCCACGTATCCTAAACAAGCCCCTTATGTATTGCCTTGCAGTACTCTAACGTGCAGGTTGAAAATCCCTGTAATTGAAGTTGCTTTTCTGAGAACGTTTCACGAGTGGATTTCAATGACACTTTGCCTATCATCTCCGCTCCTCTTTCCCACTTTGCTCCACAGATGTGGTGGTTGCAACATGCACGGTGCCTCTGTTTTAAGTAACAGTTTCATTTTCCATGAATTGAGCTTTTTCTATGCATGCAGTGTTAGGAAAACTGAAATGCTTTTTGTGAGCAAATGTACGACTGAATCTTCATGAAACTCTCAGTTTTTACTCTTTTCCTCAATCCCACTTTGCTCTCAACATCTGAGCATTCTCTCTCCGCGTTTTCTGTACAAGCCCCTTATGTATCTCTCTTGCAGTTCTCTAACGTGCAGGTTGAAAAGGCCTGAAATTGAAGTTGCTTTTCTGAGTAACTCTCACGATTGGATTTCAATGACACTTTGCCTGGCATCTCACCTCCTCATGCCCACTTTGCTCCGCAGATGTGGTGGTTGCACCATGCACGGCGCTTCTTTTATAACAAACAGTTTCGATTTCCATGAATTTAGCTTTTCCTATGCACGCAGTGTTAGGAAAACTGAAATGTGATTTCTGAAGGAATGCACGACTGAATCTTCATAGAACTCGCGGGTTTTACTCTTTTCCTCCTTCCCACTTTGCTCCCAACAACTGAGCATTCTTTCTTCACATTGTCTAAACAAGCCCTTATGTATTGCTCTTGCAGTACTCTAACGTGCAGGTTGAAAAGGCATGAAATTGAAGATGCTTCTCTGAGAACGTTTCACAAATGGATTTCAGTGACACTTTGCCCATCATCTCCCCTCCTTATTCCCACATTGCTCCGCAGATGTGGTGGTTGCACGATGCACGGAGCTTCTGTATAACTAACAGTTTCGATTTCCATGAATTGAGCTTTCCCTATGCACGCAGTGTTAGGAAAACAGAAATGCGTTTTCTGAAGAAATGCACGACTGAATCTTCATGAAACTCACGGTTTTTACTCTTTCCTCGTTCCCACTTTGCTCCCAACACCTGAGCATTCTCTCTCCGCGTTTTCTGTACAAGCCCCTTATGTATTGCTCTTGCAGTACTCTAACGTGCAGGTTGAAAATCCCTGTAATTGAAGTTGCTTTTCTGAGAACGTTTCACGAGTGGATTTCAATGAGAATTTGCTCCTCATCTCCGCTCCTAATTCCCACTTTGCTCCGCAGATGCGGTGGTTGCACGATGCAGAGCGCTTTTGTTATAACTAACAGTTTCGATTTCCATGAATTGAGCTTTCCCTATGATCGCACTGTTAGGAAAACAGAAATGCGTTTTCAGAAGAAATGCACGACTGAATCTTGATGAATCTCGTGGTTTTTCCTCTTTTCCTCGTTCCCACTTCACTCCCAACATCTGAGCAATCTCTCTTCCGTTTTCTGTACAAGCCCCTTATGTATTGCTTTTGCAGTACTCTAACGTGCAGGTTGAAAAGGCCTGAAATTGAAGTTCCTTTTCTGAGTAACTCTCCCGATTGGATTTCAATGACCCTTTGCCTATCATCTCACCTACTCATTCATACTTTGCTCCGCTGATGCAGTGGTTGCACCATGCACGGTGCCTCTGTTATATGTAACAGTTTCGATTTCCATGAAATGAGCTTTCCCTATGCACGCAGTGTTAGGAGAACTTAAATGCTTTTTGTGAGCAAATGCACGACTGAATCTTCATGAAACTCGCAATTTGTACTCTGTTTCTCGTTCCCACTTTGCTCCCAACATCTGAGTATTGTCTCTCCACGTTTTCTATACAAGCCCCTTATGTATTGCTCTTGCAGTACTCTAACGTGCAGGTTGAAAAGTCCTGAAATTGAAGTTACTTTTCTGAGTAACTCTCACGAATGGATTTCAATGACACTTTGCCTATCATCTCACATCCTCATTCCCACTTTGCTCTGCAGATGTGGTGGTTGCGCCATGCACGGTGCCTCTGTAATATGTAACAGTTTCGATTTCCATGAATTGAGCCTTCCCTATGCACGCAGCGTTAGGAAAACTGAAATGCTTTCTGTGACAAAATGCACGAGTGAATCTTCATAAAAATCGCAGTTTTTACTCTTTTCCTCATCCCCACTTTGCTCTCAACATGTGAGCATTCTCTCTCCACGTTTCCTACACAAGCCACTTATGTATTGCTC
Organism: Sciurus niger; assembly: GCA_020740815.1. Classification (NCBI taxonomy): domain Eukaryota; kingdom Metazoa; phylum Chordata; class Mammalia; order Rodentia; family Sciuridae; genus Sciurus; species Sciurus niger. The sequence continues at coordinate 31,458 of JAHUXG010023971.1, read as the reverse complement.
TAGCAGTACTCTAATGGGCAGGTTGAAAAGCCCTGAAATTGAAGTTGCTTTTCTGAGAACGTTTCACGAATGCATTTCAATGACACTTTGCCTATCATCTCCGCTCCTCATTCCCACTTTGCACCGCAGGTGTGGTGGTTGCACCATGCATGGCGTTTCTGTTATAACTAACAGTTTCGATTTCCATGAATTGAGCTTTCTTTATGCACGCAGTGTTAGGAAAACAGAAATGCGTTTTCGAAGAAATGCACGACGGAATTTTCATGAAACTCGCGGTTTTTACTCTTTTTCTCGTTCCCACTTTGCTCCCAACATCTGAGCATTCTTTCTTCACATTTTCTAAACAAGCACGTTATGTATTGCTCTTGCAGTATTCTTACGTGCAGGTTGAAAAGGCCTGAAATTGAATTTGCTTCTCTGAGAACGTTTCACTACTGGATTTCAATGACATTTTGCCCATCATCTCCCCTCCTCATTACCACTTTGCTCCGCAAAGGTGGTGGTTGCACCATGCACGGTGCCTCTGTTATAAGTAACAGTTTCGATATCCATGAATAGAGCTTTCCCTATGCACGCAGTGTTAGGAAAACTGAAATGCTTTTTGTGAGCAAATGCACGACTGAATCTTCATGAAAATCGCAGTTTGTACTCTTTTCCTCATTCCCAGTTTGATCTCAACATCTCAGCATTCTCTCTCCACGTTTTCAAAACAAGCCCTTTATGTATTGCTCTTGTAGTACTCTAACGTGCAGGTTGAAAAGGCCTGAAATTGAAGTTGCTTTTCTGAGAACGTTTCACGAGTGGATTTCAATGACACTTTGCCTATCATCTCACCTTCTCATTCCCACTGTACTCCGCAGATGTGGTGGTTGCACCATGCACGGCGCTTCTGTTATAACTAACAGTTTCGATTTCATGAATTTAGCTTTCCCTATGCACACAGGGTTAGGAAAACTGAAAGGTGTTTTCTGAAGAAATGCACGACTGAATCTTCATGAAACTCGCGGGTTTAACTCTCTTCCTTGTTCCCACTTTGCTCCCAACATGTGAGCATTCTTTCTTCACATTTTCTAAACAAGCGCCTTATGTATTGCTCTTGCAGTTCTCTAACGTGCAGGTGGAAAAGGCCTGAAATTGAAGTTGCTTCTCTGAGAACGTTTCACGAATGGATTTCAATGACACTTTGCCCATCACCTCCCCTCCTTATTCTCACTTTGCTCCGCAGATGTGGTGGTTGCACCATGCATGGCGCTTCTGTTAAACTAACAGTTTCGATTTCCATGAATGAACTTTCCGTATGCACGCAGGGCGAGGAAAACTAAAATGCGTTTTCTGAAGAAATGCACGACTGAATCTTCATGCATCTAGTGGTTTTTACTGTTTTCCTCTTTCCCACTTTGCTTCCAACATCTGAGCATTGTCTCTCCACGTTTTCTATACAAGCCCCTTATGTGTTGCTCTTGCAGTACTCTAACGTGCAGGTTGAAAAGGCCTGAAATTGAAGTTGCTTTTCTGAGTAACTCTCACGAATGGATTTCAATGACACTTTGCCTATCATCTCACCTGCTCATTCCCACTTTGCTCCGCAGATGTGATGGTGCACCATGCATGGTGCCTCTGTTATTATTAACAGTTTCGATTTCCATGAATTGAGGTTACCCTATGCACTCATGTTAGGAAAACTGAAATGCATTTGTGAGCAAATGCACGATTGAATGTTCATGAAACTCGCAGTTTTTACTCTTTTTCTCATTCCCACTTTGCTCTCACCACCTGAGCATTCTCTCTCCACGTTTTCTAAAAAAGCCCATTATGTATTGCTCTTGCAGTACTCTAACGAGCAGGTTGAATATCCCTGTAATTGAAGTTGCTTTTCTGAGAAAGTTTCACGAGTGGATTTCAATGACACTTTGCCTATCATCTCCTCTCCTCATTCCCACTTTGCTCCGCAGGTCTGGTGGTTGCACCATGCACGGTGCCTCTGTTATATCTAACAGTTTCGATTTCCATGAATTGAGCTTTTCCTATGCACGCAGTGTTAGGGAGACGGAAATCCTTTTTGTGAGCAAACACACGACTGAATCTTCATGAAACTCCCAGTTTTTACTATTTTCCTTGTTCCCACTTTGCTCTCACTATCTGAGCATTCTCTCTCCACGTTTTCTAAAGAAGCCCATTATGTATTGCTCTTGCAGTACTCTAACGTGCAGTTTGAAAATCCCTGTAATTGAAGTTGCTTTACCGAGAACGTTTCACGAGTTGATTTCAATGACACTTTGCCTATCATCTCCGCTCCTCATTCCCACTTTGCTCCGCAGGTGTGGTGGTTTCACGATGCACCACGCTTCTTTTATAAGTAACAGTTTCGATTTCCATGAATTGAGCTTTCCCTATGCACGCAGTTCTAGGAAAACTGAAATGCGTTTTTTGAGGAAATGCATGACTGAATCTTCATGAATCTCGTGGTTATTACTCTTCTCCTCGTTTCCAGTTTGCTCCCAACAACTGAGCATTCTTTCTTCACATTTTCTAAACAAGCCCCTTATGTATTGCTCTTGCAGTACTCTTACGTGCAGGTTGAAAAGGCCTGAAATTGAAGTTGCTTCTCTGAGAACGTTTCACAAATGGATTTCAATGACACTTTGCCCATCATCTCCCCTGCTTATTACCACTTTTGTCCGCAGATGTGGTGGTTGCACCATGCACGGCGCTTCTGTTATAAGTAACAGTTTCAAATTGAGCTTTCCCTATGCACACTGTGTTAGGAAAACTGAAATTCCTTTTCTGAGCAAATGCACGACTGAATGTTCCTGAAACTCGCGGTTTTTACTCTTTTCCTCATTCCCACTTTGCTCTCACCATCTGAGCATTCTGTCTCCGCGTTTTCACTACAAGCCCCTTATGCATTGCTCTTGCAGTACTCTAACGTGCAGGTTGAAAAGCCCTGAAATTGAAGTTGCTTTTCTAAGTAACTCTGACGACTGGATTTCAATGACACTTTGCCTATCATCTCACCTGCTCATTCCCACTTTGCTCCGCAGATGTGGTGGTTGCACCATGCACGGCGCTTCTTTTATAACTAACAGTTTCGATTTCCATGAATTTAGCTTTCCTATGCATGCAGTGTTAGGAAAACTGAAATGCGTTTTCTGAAGAAATGCAAGACTGATTCTTCATGAAACTCGTGGTTTTTACTCTTTTCCTCGTTCCCACTTTGCTCCCAACATCTGAGCATTCTTTCTTCACATTTTCTAAACAAGCCCCATATGTATTGGTCTTGCAGTACAATAACGTGCAGATTGAAAAGGCCTGAAATTGAAGTTGCTTCTCTGAGGACGTTTAACGAATGCATTTCAATGACACTTTGCCCATCATCTCCCCTCCTCATTTCCACTTTGCTCCGCAGATGTGGTGATTGTACCATGTACGGCGCTTGTGTTATAACTAACAGTTTCGATTTCCATGATTTGAGCTTTCCCTAGCACACAGTGTTAGGAAAACAGAAAGCGTTTTTTGAAGAAATGCACGTCTGAATCTTCATGAAACTCGCGATTTTTACTCTTTTCCTCGTTCTCACTTTGCTCCCAACTTCTGATCATTCTCCCTCGCGTTTTCTGTGCAAGGCCCTTATGTATTGCTCTTGCAGTACTCTAACTTGCAGGTTGAAAAGGCCTGAAATTGAAGTTACTTTTCTAAGTAACTCTCACGATTGGATTTCAATGACACTTTGCCTATCATCTCATCTACTCACTCCCACTTTGCTCCGCAGATGTGGTGGTTGCATCATGCACCGTGCCTCTGTTATAAGTAACAGTATCGATTTCCATGAATTGAGCTTTCCCAATGCACGCAGTGTTAGGAAAACTGAAATGCTTTTTGTGAGTAAATACATGACTGAATCTTCATGAAACTCACAGTTTTTACTATTTTCCTTGTTCCCACTTTCCTCCCCACATCTGAGCATTCTCTCTCCACATTTTCTATACAAGCCACTTATGTATTGCGCCTACAGTACTCTAGCGTGGAGGTTGAAAATCCTGAAATTGAAGTTGCTTTTCTGAGTAACTCTCAGGAATGGATTTCAATGAAACTTTGCCTATCATCTCATCTGCTCACTCCCACTTTGCTCCGCAGATGTGGTGGTTGCACCATACAAGGCTCTTCTGTTATAACTAACAGATTCGATTTCCTTGAATTGAGCTTTCCCTATGCACGCAGTGTTAGGAAAACTGAAATGCGTTTTCAGAAGAAATGAACGACCGAATCTTCATGAAACTCGCGGTTTTTACTCTTTTCCTCGTTCCCACTTTGCTCCCATCATCTGAGCATTGTCTCTTCGCGTTTTCTATACAAACCCCTTATGCATTGCTCTTGCAGTACTCTAACGTGCAGGTTGAAAAGGCCTGAAATTGAAGTTGCTTTTTTGAGTAACTCTCACAAATGGATTTCAGTGACACTTTCTCTATCATCTCACCTACTCATTCCAACTTTGCTCCGCAGGTGTGGTTGTTGCACCATGCACCGCGCTTCTTTTATAACTAACAGTATCGATTTCCATGAATTGAGCTTTCCCTAAGCCGCAGTGTTAGGAAAACTGAAATAGGTTTTCTGAAGAAATGCACGACTGAATCTTCATGAAACTCGCGGTTTTCACACTTTTCCTCGTTCCCACATTGCTCCCAACATCTCAGCATTCTCTCTTCACATTTTCTATACAAGCCCCTTATGTATGGCTCTTGCAGTACTCTAACTTGCAGGTTGAAAATGCCTGAAATTGAAGTTGCTTCTCTGAGAATGTTTTACGAATGAATTTCAATGACACTTTGCCCATCATCTCACCTCCTTATTCCCACTTTGCTCCGCAGATGTGGTGGTTGCACGATGCACGGAGCATCTGTATAACTAACAGTTTCGATTTCCGTGAATTGAGCTTTCCCTATGCACGCAGTGTTAGGAAAACTGAAATGCGTTTTCTGAGGAAATGCACGACTGAATCTTCATGGACCTCGCGGTTTTTACTCTTTTCCTAGTTCTCACTTTGCTCCCAACATCTGAGCATTGTCTATCCGCGTTTTGTATACAAACCCCTTATGTATTGCTCTTGCAGTACTCTAACGTGCAGGTTGAAAAGGCCTGAAATTGAAGTTGCTTTTCCGAGTAACTCTCACGAATGGATTTCAGTGACACTTTGTCTATCATCTCACCTGTTCATTCCCACTTTGCTCCGCATATGTGGTGGTTGCAGCATGCACGGTGCCTCTGTTATAAGTAACAGTTTTATTTTCCATGAATTGAGCTTTCCCTATGCACGCAGTGTTAGGAAAACTGAAATGCTTTTTGTGAGCAAATGCACACGACTGAATCTTCATGAAAATCGCAGTTTTTAATCTTTTCCTCAATCCCACTTTGCTCTCAACATATGAGCATTCTCTCTCCACGTATCCTAAACAAGCCCCTTATATATTGCTCTTGCAGTACTCTAACGTGCAGGGTGAAAATCCCTGTAATTGAAGTTGCTTTTCTGAGAACGTTTCACGAGTGGATTTCAATGACACTTTGCCTATCATCTCCGCTCCTCTTTCCCCCTTTGCTCCGCGGATGTGGTGGTTGCAACATGCATGGTGCCTCTGTTATAAGTAACAGTTTCATTTTCCATGAATTGAGCTTTTTCTATGCATGCAGTGTTAGGAAAACTGAAATGTTTTTGTGAGCAAATGTACGACTGAATCTTCATGAAACTCTCAGTTTTTACTCTTTTCCTCAATCCCAATTTGCTCTCAACATCTAAGCATTCTCTCTCCGTGTTTTCTGTACAAGCTCCTTATGTATTTCTCTTGCAGTACTCTAACGTGCAGGTTGAAAATCCCTGTAATTGAAGTTGCTTTTTTGAGAACGTTTCACGAGTGGATTTCTATGACACTTTGCCTATCATCTCTGCTCCTCATTCACACTTTGCTCCGCAGATGTGGTGGTTGCACCATGCACGGCGTTTCTGTTATAACTAACAGTTTCAATTTCCATGAATTGAGCATTCCCTATGCACGCAGTGTTAGGAAAGCAGAAATGCGTTTTCAGAAGAAATGCAGGACTCAATCTTCAAAAAACTCGCGGTTTTTACTCATTTCCTCGTTCCCACTTTGCCCTCAACATCTGAGCATTCTCTCTCCGCGTTTTCTGTACAAGCCCCTTATGTATTGCTCTTGCAGTAGTCTAACGTGCAGGTTGAAAAGGCCTGAAATTGAAGTTGCTTTTCTGAGTAACTCTCACGATTGGATTTCAATGACACTTTGCCTGTCATCTCACCTCCTCATGCCCACTTTGCTCCGCAGATGTGGTGGTTGCATCATGCACGACGCTTCTTTTATAACTAACAGTTTCAATTTCCATGAATTTACCTTTTCCTATGCACGCAGTGTTAGGAAAACTGAAATGTGTTTTCTGAAGAAATGCACGACTGAATCTTCATGAAACTCGCGGGTTTTACTCTTTTCCTCATTCCCACTTTGCTCCCAACAACTGAGCATTCTTTCTTCACATTTTCTAAACAAGCCCTTATGTATTGCTCTTGCAGTTCTCTAACGTGCAGGTTGAAAAGGCATGAAATTGAAGATGCTTCTCTGAGAACGTTTCACAAATGGATTTCAGTGACACGTTGCCCATCATCTCCCCTCCTTATTCCCACGTTGCTCCGCAGATGTGGTGGTTGCACGATGCACGGAGCTTCTGTATAACTAACAGTTTCTATTTCCATGAATTGAGCTTTCCCTATGCACGCAGTGTTAGGAAAAGAGAAATGCGTTTTCTGAAGAAATGCACGACTGAATCTTCATGAAACTCACGGTTTTTACTCTTTCCTCGTTCCCACTTTGCTCCCAACACCTGAGCATTCTCTCTCCGCGTTTTCTGTACAAGCCCCTTATGTATTGCTCTTGCAGTAATCTAACGTGCAGTTTGAAAAGCCCTGATATTGAAGTTGGTTTTCTGAGTAACTCTCACGAATGGATTTCAATGACAATTTGCCTATCATCTCACATGCTCATTCCCACTTTGCTCCGCACATGTCGTGGTTGTACCATGCCATGTGCCTCTTTTATAAGTAACAGTTTCGATTTCCATGAATTGAGCTTTCCCTATGCACGCAGTGTTAGGAAAACTGAAATGCTGTTTGTTATCAAATGCACGACTGAATCTTCATGAAAATCGCAGTTTTTACTCTTTTCCTCATTCCCACTTTGCTCTCAACATCTGAGCATTCACTCTCCACGTTTTCTAAACAAACCCGTCATGTATTGCTCTTGCAGTAATCTAAGGTGCAGATTGAAAATCCCTGTAATTGAAGTTGCTTTTCTGAGAATGTTTCACGAGTGGATTTCACTGACACTTTGCTTATCATCTCCGCTCCTCATTCCCACTTTGCTCCGCAGATGTTGTGGTTGCACCATGCACGGCGCTTCTGTTATAACTAACAGTTTCGATTTCCATGAATTGAGCTTTCCCTATGCACGCAGTGTTAGGAAAACTGAAATGCTTTTTGTGGGCAAATGCACGACAGAATCTTCATGAAGCAGGCGGTTTTTACTATTTTCCTCGTTCCCACTTTACTGTGAACACCTGAGCATTCTATCTTCATATTTTCTAAACAAGCCCCTTATGTATTGCTCTTGCAGTACTCTAACATGCAGGTTGAAAATCCCTGAAATTGAAGTTGCTTTTCTGAGTAATTCTCACGATTGGTTTTCAATGACACATTGCCTATCATCTCCGCTCCTCATTCCCACTTTGCTCCCCAGGTGTGGTGGTTGCACCATGCACCGCACTTCTTTTATAACTAACAGTTTCGATTTCCATGAATTTAGCTTTCCCTATGCACGCAATGTTAGGAAAACTGAAATGCGTTTTCTGAGGAAATGCACGACTGAATCTTCATAAAACTCGCGTATTTTACTCTTTTCCTCGTTCCCACTTTTCTCCCAACACCTGAGGATTCTTTGTTCACATTTTCTAAACAAGCCCCTTAAGTATTGCTCTCACAGTACTCTAACCTGCAGGTTGAAAAGGCCTGAAAATGAAGTTGCTTTTCTGAGTAACTCTCACGAATGGATTTCAATGACACTTTCCCTATCATCTCGCTTGCTCATTCCCACTTTGCTCCGCAGATGTGGCTGTTGCACCATGCATGGTGCCTCTGTTATAAGTAAGAGTTTCGATTTCCATAAATTGAGCTTTCCCTACGCACGCAGTGTTAGGAAAACTTAAATGCTTTTTGTGAGCAAATGCACAACTGAATCTTCATGAAACTCGCAGTTTTTACTCATTTCCTCATTCCCACTTTGCTCTCACCAGCTGAGCATTTTCTCCTCACGTTTTCTATACAAGCCCCTTATGTATTGCTCTTGCAGTACTCTAATGAGCAGGTTGAAAATCCCTGTAATTGAAGTTGCTTCTCTGAGAACGTTTCACGAATGGATTTCAATGACACTTTGCCCATCATCTCCCCTCCTTATTCCCACTTTGCTCCGCAGATGTGGTGGTTGCACGATGCAGGGCGCTTCTGTATAACTAACAGTTTCGATTTCTATGAATTGTGCTTTCCCTATGCACGCAGTGTTAGGAAAACAGAAATGCGTTTTCTGAAGAAATGCACTACTGAATGTTCATGAAACTCGCGGTTTTTACTCTTTTCCTCGTTCCCAGTTTGCTCCAAACATCTGAGCATTGTCTCTCCGCGTTTTCTGTACAAGCCCCTTATGTATTGCTCTTCCAGTACTCTAACGTGGAGGTTGAAAAGGCCTGAAAATGAAGTTGCTTTTCTGAGTAACTCTCACGAATGGATTTCAATGACACTTTCCCTATCATCTCACTTGCTCATTCCCACTTTGCTCTGCAGATGTGGTTGTTGCACCATGCATGGTGCCTCTGTTATAAGTAACAGTTTCGATTTCCATGAATTGAGCTTTCCCTACGCACGCAGTGTTAGTAAAACTGAAATGCTTTTTGTGAGCAAATGCACGACTGAATCTAGATGAAACTCGCAGTTTTTACTCTTTTCCTCATTCCGACTTTGCTCTCACCAGCTGAGCATTTTCTCTCCACGTTTTCAAAACAAGCCCCTTATGTATTGCTCTTTCAGTACTCTAATGAGCAGGTTGAATATCCCTGTAATTGAAGTTGCTATTCTGAGAACATTTCACGAGTGGATTTCAATGACACTTTGCCCATCATCTCCCCTCCTTATTCCCACTTTGCTCCGCAGATGTGGTGGTTGTACCATGCACGGCGCTTCTGTTATAACTAACAGTTTCGCTTTCCATGAATTGAGCTTTCCCTATGCATGCAGTGTTAGGAAAAGTGAAATGCCATTTCTGAGCAAATGCACGACTGAATCTTCATGAAGCAGGCGGTTTTTACTATTTTCCTCGTTCCCACTTTACTGTGAACACCTGAGCATTCTATCTTCATATTTTCTAAACAAGCCCCTTATGTATTGCTCTTGCAGTACTCTAACATGCAGGTTGAAAATCCCTGAAATTGAAGTTGCTTTTCTGAGTAATTCTCACGATTGGTTTTCAATGACACATTGCCTATCATCTCCGCTCCTCATTCCCACTTTGCTCCCCAGGTGTGGTGGTTGCACCATGCACCGCGCTTCTTTTATAACTAACAGTTTCGATTTCCATGAATTTAGCTTTCCCTATGCACGCAATGTTAGGAAAACTGAAATGCGTTTTCTGAGGAAATGCACGACTGAATCTTCATAAAACTCGCGTATTTTACTCTTTTCCTCGTTCCCACTTTTCTCCCAACACCTGAGGATTCTTTGTTCACATTTTCTAAATAAGCCCCTTAAGTATTGCTCTCACAGTACTCTAACCTGCAGGTTGAAAAGGCCTGAAAATGAAGTTGCTTTTCTGAGTAACTCTCACGAATGGACTTCAATGACACTTTCCCTATCATCTCGCTTGCTCATTCCCACTTTGCTCCGCAGATGTGGCTGTTGCACCATGCATGGTGCCTCTGTTATAAGTAAGAGTTTCGATTTCCATGAATTGAGCTTTCCCTACGCACGCAGTGTTAGGAAAACTTAAATGCTTTTTGTGAGCAAATGCACGACTGAATCTTCATGAAACTCGCAGTTTTTACTCTTTTCCTCATTCCCACTTTGCTCTCACCAGCTGAGCATTTTCTCCTCACGTTTTCTAAACAAGCCCCTTATGTATTGCTCTTGCAGTACTCTAATGAGCAGGTTGAAAATCCCTGTAATTGAAGTTGCTTCTCTGAGAACGTTTCACGAATGGATTTCAATGACACTTTGCCCATCATCTCCCCTCCTTATTCCCACTTTGCTCCGTAGATGTGGTGGTTGCACCATGCACGGCGCTTCTGTTATAACTAACAGTTTCGATTTCCATGAATTGAGCTTTCCCTATGCACGCAATTTTAGGAAAACTGAAATGCATTTTCTGAAGAAATGCACGACTGAATGTTCATGAAACTCGCGGTTTTTACTCTTTTCCTCGTTCCCACTTTGCTCCCAACATCTGAGCATTGTCTCTCTGCGTTTTCTGTACAAGCCCCTTATGTATTGCTCTTCCAGTATTCTAACGTGGAGGTTGAAAAGGCCTGAAAATGAAGTTGCTTTTCTGAGTAACTCTCACGAATGGATTTCAATGACACTTTCCCTATCATCTCACGTGCTCATTCCCACTTTGCTCTGCAGATGTGGTTGTTGCACCATGCATGGTGCCTCTGTTATAAGTAACAGTTTCGATTTCCATGAATTGAGCTTTCCCTACGCACGCAGTGTTAGGAAAACTTAAATGCTTTTTGTGAGGAAATGCACGACTGAATCTAGATGAAACTCGCAGTTTTTACTCTTTTCCTCTTTCCGACTTTGCTCTCACCAGCTGAGCATTTTCTCTCCACGTTTTCTAAACAAGCCCCTTATGTATTGCTCTTGCAGTACTCTAATGAGCAGGTTGAATATCCCTGTAATTGAAGTTGCTATTCTGAGAACGTTTCACGAATGGATTTCAATGACACTTTGCCCATCATCTCCCCTCCTTATTCCCACTTTGCTCCGCAGATGTGGTGGTTGTACCATGCACGGCGCTTCTGTTATTACTAACAGTTTCGATTTCCACGAATTGAGCTTTCCCTACGCACGCAGGGCTAGGAAAACTGAAATGCGTTTTCTGAAGAAATGCACAACTGAATCTTCATGAATCTCGTGGTTTTCACTGTTTTCCTCTTTCCCAATTTGCTCTCAACATCTGAGCATTGTCTCTCCGCGTTTTCTATACAAGCCCCTTATGTATTGCTCTTGCAGTACTCTAAAGTGCAGGTTGAAAAGCCCTGAAATTGAAGTTGCTTTTCTGTGTAACTCTCACAAATGGATTTCAATGACACTTTGCCTATCATCTCACCTGCTCATTCCCACTTTGCTCCGCAGATGTGGTGGTTGCAGCATGCACGGTGCCTCAGTTATAAGTAACAGTTTCGATTTCCATGAATTGAGCTTTCCCTATGCACGCAGTGTTAGGATAACTGAAATGCTTTCTGTGAGCAAATGCACGACTGAATCTTCATGAAATCGCAGTTTTTACTCTTTTCCTCATTCACACTTTGCTCTCAACATCTGAGCATACTCTCTCCACGTTTTCTAAACAAGCCCCTTATGTATTGCTCTTGCAGTATTCTAACGTGCAGGTTGAAAAGGACTGAAATTGACGTTGCTTTCTTAGAATGTTTCACGACTGGATTTCAATGACACTTTGACCATCATCTCCCCTCCTTATTCGTACTTTGATCCGCAGATGTGGTGGTTGCATGATGCACGGCGCTTCTGTATAACAGTTTCGATTTCTATGAATTGTGCTTTCCCTATGCACGCAGTGTTAGGAAAACTGAAATGCTTTCTGTGAGCAAATGCACGACTCAATCTTCATGAAAATCGCAGTTTTTACTCTTTTCCTCATTCCCACTTTGCTCTCAACATCTCAGCATTCTCTCTCAACGTTTTCTAAACAAGCCCCTTATGTATTTCTCTTGCAGTACTCTAATGTGCAAGTGGAAAATCCCTGTAATTTAAGTTGCTTTTCTGAGTAACTCTCACGAATGGATTTCAATGACACTTTGCCTATCATCTCACCTCCTCATTCCCACTTTCCTCCGCAGATTGGTGGTTGCACCATGCACGGTGCCTCTGTTATAAGTAACAGTTTCATTTTCCACGAATTGAGCTTTCCCTATGCATGCAGTGTTAGGAAAACTGAAATGCTTTTTGTGAGCAATGCACGACTGAATCTTCATGAAAATCGCAGTTTTTACTCTTTTCTTCATTCCCACTTTGCTCTGAACATCTGAGCATTCTCTCTCCACGTTTCTAAACAAGCCCCTTATATATTGCTCTTGCAGTTCTCTTACGTGCAGGTTGAAAAGGCCTGAAATCGAAGTTGCTTCTCTGAGAATGTTTCACGAATGGATTTCAATGACAGTTTGCCCATCATCTCCCCTCCTCATTAACACTTTGCTCCACAGATGTGGTGGTTCCACCATGCACGGCGCTTCTGTTATAACTAACAGGTTCGATTTCCATGAATTGATCTTTCCCTATGCACGTTGTGTTAGGAAAACTGAAATGCCTTTTCTGAGCAAATGCACGACTGAATCTTCATGAAACTCGCGGATTTACTCTTTTCCTCGTTCCCACTTTACTGCCAACAACTGAGCATTCTTTCTTCACATTTTCTAAACAAGCCCTTATGTATTGCTCTTGCAGTAGTCTAACGTGCAGGTTGAAAAGGCCTGAAATTGAAGTTGCTTCACTGAGAACGTTTCACAAATGGATTTCAGTGACACTTTGCCCATCATCTCCCCTCCTTATTCCCACTTTGCTCCGTAGATGTGTTGGTTGCACGATGCTCGGAGCTTCTGTATAACTAACAGTTTCGATTTTCATGAATTGAGCTTTCCCTATGCACGCAGTGTTAGGAAAACAGAAATGCGTTTTCTGAGGAAATGCACGACTGAATCTTCATGAAACTCACGGTTTTTACTCTTTCCTCATTCCCACTTTGCTCCCAACACCTGAGCATTCTCTCTCCGCGATTTCTGTACAAACCCCTTAGGTACTGCTCTTGTAGTACTCTAACGTGCAGGTTGAAAAGGCCTGAAATTGATGTTGCTTCTCTGAGAACGTTTCACGAGTGGATTTCAATGACACTTTGTTTATCTTCTCTGCTCCTCATTCCCATTTTGCTCCACATTGTTGTGGTTGCACCATGCACGGCGCTTCTATTTTAACTAACAGTTTCGCTTTCCATGAATTGAGCTTTCCCTATGCATGTAGTGTTAGGAAAAGTGAAATGCATTTTCTGAGCAAATGCACGACTGAATCTTCAGGAAGCAGGCGGTTTTTACTATTTTCCTTGTTCCCACTTTACTGCCAACACCTGAGCATTCTATCTTCATATTTTCTAAACAAGCCCCTTATGTATTGCTCTTGCAGTACTCTAACGTGCAGGTGAAAAGCCCTGAAATTGAAGTTGCTTTTCTGATTAACTCTCACGAATGGATTTCAATGACACTTTGCCTATCAACTCACCTCCTCATTCCCACTTTCCTCTGCAGACGTGGTGGTTGTAACATGCACGACGCATCTGTTATAAGTAAAAGTTTCGATTTCCATGAATTGAGCTTTCCCTATGCATGCAGTGTTAGGAAAACTGAAATGTGTTTTCTGAAGAAATTCACGACTGAATCTTCATGAAACTCGTGGGTTTTAGTCTTTTCCTCCTTCCCACATTGCTCTCAACATCTGAGCATTGTTTCTCTTCATTTTCTATACAAGCCCCTTATGTATTGCTCTTGCATTACTCTAACGTGCAGGTTGAAAAGGTCTGAAATTGAAGTTGCTTTTCTGAGTAACTCTCACGAATGGATTTCAATGTCACTTTGCCTATCATCTCACCTGCTCATTCACACTTTGCTCCACAGACGTGGTGGTTGCACCATGCACGGTGCCTCTGTTATAAGTAACAGTTTCATTTTCCATGAATTGAGCTTTCCCTATGCACGCAGTGTTAGGAAAACTGAAATGCTTTTTGTGAGCAAATGCAGGAATGAATCTTCATGAAAATCGCAGATTTTACTCTTTTGCTCATTCCCACTTTGCTCTCAACATCTCAGCATTCTCTCTGCACATTTTCTAAACAAGCCCCTTATGTATTGCTCTTGCAGTAGTCTAACGTGCAGGTTGAAAAGGCCTGAAACTGAAGTTGCTTTTCTGAGTAACTCTCACTAATGGATTTCAATGACACTTTCCCTATCATCTCACATACTCATTCCCACTTTTCTCCGCAGATGTGGTTGTTGCACCATGCACGGTGCCTCTGTTATAAGTAACAGTTTCGATTTCTATGAATTGAGCTTTCCCTATGAACGCACTGTTAGGAAAACTGAAATGCGTTTTCTGAGAGCAAATGCACGACTGAATCTTCATGAAACTCGCAGTTTTTACTCTTTTCCTCATTCCCACTTTGCTCTCACCACCTGAGCATTCTCTCTCCACGTTTTCTGAACAAGCCCTTTATGTATTGCTCTTGCAGTACTCTAACGAGCAGGTTGAAAATCCCTGTAACTTAAGTTGCTCTTCTGAGAAAGTTTCACTATTGGATTTCAATGACACTTTGCCTATCATCTCCGCTCCTCATTCCCACTTTGCTCCGCAGGTGTAGTGGTTGCACCATGCACCGCGCTTCTTTTATAACTAACAGTTTCGATTTCCATGAATTTAGGTTTCCCTATGCACACAATGTTAGGAAAACTGAAATGCGTTTTCTGAGGAAATGCACGACTGAATCTTCATGAAACTGGCAGTTTTTACTCTTTTCCTTGTTCCCACTTTACTCCCAACATCTGAGCATTCCTTCTTCACATTTTCTAAAGAAGCCCCTTATGTATTGCTCTTGCAGTACTCTAACATGCAGGTTGAAAATCCCTGAAATTGAAATTGCTTTTCTGAGTAATTCTCACGATGGATTTCAATGACACATTGCCTATCATCTCCGCTCCTCATTCCCACTATGCTCCGCAGGTGTGGTGGTTCCACCATGCACCACGCTTCCTTTATAACTAACAGTTTCGATTTCCATGAATTGAGCTTTCCCTATGCACGCAATGTTAGGAAAACTAAAATGCGTTTTCTGAGGATATGCACGACTGAATCTTCATGAAACTCGTGGATTTTATTCTTTTCTCGTTCCCACTTTGCTCCCAACATCTGAGCATTTTCTAAACAAGCCCCTTATGTATTGCTCTTGAAGTACTCTTAAGTGCAGGTTGAAAAGGCCTGAAATTGAAGTTGCTTCTCTGAGAACGTTTCACGAATGGATTTCAATGACAGTTTGCCCATCATCTCCCCTCCTAATTACCACTTTGATCCGCAGATGTGGTGGTTGCACCATGCACGGCCCTTCTGTTATAACTAACATTTTCAATTTCCATGAATTGATCTTTCCCTATGCACGCTGTGTTAGGAAAACTGAAATGCGTTTTCTGAAGAAATGTACGACTGAATCTTCATGAAACTCGCGGTGTTTACTCTTTTCCTCGTTCCCACTTTACTCCCAACATCTGAGCATTCTTTCTTCACATTTTCTAAACAAGCCCCTTATGTATTGCTCTTGCAGTACTCTAACGTGCAGGTTGAAAAGGCCTGAAATTGAAGTTGCTTTTCTGAGTAACTATCACAAATGGATTTCAATGACACATTGCCTATTATCTCACCTGCTCATTCCCACTTTGCTCCGCAGAGGTGGTGGTTGCACCATGCAATGTGCCTCTGTTATAAGTAACAGTTTCGATTTCCATGAATTGAGCTTTCCCTATGCACGCAGTGTTAGGAAAACTGAAATGCTTTTTGGGAGCAAATGCACGACTGAATCTTCATGAAACTCGCGGTTTTTACTCTTTTCCAGGTACCCACTTTGCTCCCAACATCTGAGTATTGTCTCTCCGCGTTTTCTATACAAGCCCCTTATGTATTGCCCTCGCAGTACTCTAACATGCAGGTTGAAAAGGCCTGAAATTGAAGTTGCTTTTCTGAGTAACTCTCACAAATGGATTTCAATGACTCATTGCCTATTATCTCACCTGCTCATTCCCACATTGCTCCGCAGAGGTGGTGGTTGCACCATGCAATGTGCCTCTGTTATAAGTAACAGTTTCGATTTCCATGAATTGAGCTTTCCCTGTGCACGCAGTGTTAGGAAAACTGAAATGCTTTTTGGGAGCAAATGCACGAGTGAATCTTCATGAAACTCGCAGTTTTTACTCTTTACCTCATTCCCACTTTGCTCTCAACATCTCAGCATTCTCTCTCCACGTTTTCTAAACAAGCTCCTTATGTATTGCTCTTGCAGTACTCTAACGTGCCGGGAGAAAAGGCCTGAAATTGAAGTTGCTTCTCTGAGAACGTTTCACGAATGGATTTCAATGACACTTTGCCCATCATCTCCCCTTCTTATTCCCACTTTGCTCCGCAGATATGGTGGTTGCACCATGCACGGCGCTTCTGTTATAAGTAACAGTTTCGATTTCCATGAATTGAGCTTTCCCTATGCACGCAGGGCTAGGAAAACTGAAATGCGTTTTCTGAAGAAATGCACGACTGAATCTTCATGAAACTCGCAGTTTTTACTCTTTACCTCATTCCCACTTTGCTCTCAACATCTCAGCATTCTCTCTCCACGTTTTCTATACAAGCCCCTTATGTATTGCTCTCGCAGTACTCTAACGTGCAGGTTGAAAAGGCCTGAAATTGAAGTTGCTTTTCTGAGTAACTCTCACGAATGGATTTCAATGACACTTTGCCTATCATCTCACCTGCTCATTCCCACTTGGCTCCGCAGATGTGGTAGTTGCACCATGCACGGTGCCTCTGTTATAAGTAACAGTTTCGATTTCCTTGAATTGAGCTTTCCCTATGCACGCAGTGTTAGGAAAATTGCAATGGTTTTTGTGAGCAAATGCACGACTGAATTTCATGAAACTCGCAGTTTTTACTCTTTTCCTCATTCCCACTTTGCTCTCACCACCTGAGCATTTTCTCTCCACATTTTCTAAACAAGCCCCTTATGTAGTGCTCTTGCAGTACTCTAATGAGCAGGTTGAAAATCCCTGTAATTAAGTTGCTTTTCTGAGAAAGTTTCACGAGTGAATTTCAATGACACTTTGCCTATCACCTCCGCTCCTCATTCCCACATTGCTCCGCAGATGTGGTGGTTGCACCGTGCACCGCGCTTCTTTTATAACTAACAGTTTCGATTTCCATGAATTTAGCTTTCCCTATGCACGCAATGTTAGGAAAACTGAAATGCATTTTCTGAGGAAATGCACGACTGAATCTTCATGAAACTTGTGGTTTTCACTCTTTTCCTTGTTCCCACTTTGCTCTCAACATCTGAGCATTCTCTCTCCGCGTTTTCTGTACAAGCCCCTTATGTATTGCTCTTGCAGTTCTCTAACGTGCAGGTTGTAAAGGCCTGAAATTGAAGTTGCTTTTCTGAGTAACTCTCAGGAATGGATTTCCATGACACTTTGCCTATCATCTCACCTGCTCATTCCCAGGTTGCTCCGCAGATGGGGTGGTTGCACCATGCATCGTGCCTCTGTTATAAGTAACAGATTCGATTTCCGTGAATTGAGCTTTCCCTATGCACTCAGTGTAGGAAAACTGCAATGCTTTTTGTGAGCAAATGCACGACTGAATCTTCATAAAACTCGCCGTTTTTACTCTTTTCCTCGTTCCCACTGTGCTCCCAACACCTAGCATTGTCTCTCCGCATTTTCTATACAAGCCCCTTATGTATTGCTCTTGCAGTACTCTAACATGCAGGTTGAAAGGCCTGAAATTGAAGTTGTTTTTCTGAGTAACTCTCACGATTGGATTTCAATGACACTTTGCCTATCATCTCCTGTCCTCATTCCCACTTTGCTCCGCAGAGGTGGTGTTGCACCATGCAATGTGCCTCTGTTATAAGTAACAGTTTCGATTTCCATGAATTGAGCTTTCCCTATGCACGCAGTGTTAGGAAAACTGAAATTTTTTTTGTGAGCAAATGCACGTCTGAATCTTCATGAACATTGCAGTTTTTACTCTTTTCCTCATTCCCACTTTTCTCTCACCACCTGAGCATTCTCTCTCCACGTTTTCAAACAGGTCCCTTATGTATTGCTCTTGCAGTAACCTAACGTGCAGGTTGAAAAGGACTGAAATTGAAGTTGCTTTTCTGAGTAACTCTCACAAGTGGATTTCAATGACACTTTGCCTATTATTCACCTGCTCATTCCCACTTTGCTCCGCAGATGTGGTGGGTGCACCATGCACGGCGCTTCTGTTATAACTAACAGTTTCGATTTCCATGATTTGAGCTTTCCCTATGCACGCAGGGCTAGGAAAACTGAAATGCGTTTTCTGAAGAAATGCACGACTGAATCTTCATGAATCTCGTGGTTTTTACTCTTTTCCTCGTTCCCACTTTGCTCCCCACATCTGAGCATTCTCTCTCCGCGTTTTCTATACAAGTCCCTTATGTATTGCTCTTGCAGTACTCTAAGGTGCAGGATGAAAAGCCCTGAAATTGAACTTGCTTTTCTGAGTAACTCTCAGTAATGGATTTCAATGTCACTTTGCCTATCATCTCATGTACTCACTCCCACTTTGCTCCGCAGATGTGGTGGTTGCACCATACATGGCGCTTCTGTTATAACTTACAGTTTCGATTTCCATGAATTTAGCTTTCCCTAGGCACGCAATGTTAGGAAAACTGAAATGCGTTTTCTGAGGAAATGCACGACTGAATCTTCATGAAACTGGCGGTTTTCACTCTTTTCCTTGTTCCCACTTTACTCCCAACATGTGAGCATTCTTTCTTCACATTTTCTAAGCAAGCTCCTTATGTATTGCTCTTGCAGTACTCTAACGTGCAGGTTGAAAAGACATGCAATTGAAGTTGCTTTTCTAAGTAATTCTCACGAATGGATTTCAATGACACTTTGCCTATCATGTCACCTCCTCATTCCCAGGTTGCTCCGCAGACGGGTTGGTTGCACCATGCATGGTGCCTCTGTTATAAGTAACAGTTTCGATTTCCATGAATTGAGCTTTCCCTATGCACGCAGTGTTAGGAAAACTGAAATGCTTTATGTGAGCAAATGCACGACTGAATCTTCATGAAACTCGCAGTTTTTACTCTTTTCCTCATTCCCACTTTGTTCTCACAGGCTGAGCATTTTTTCTCCACGTTTTTAAACAAGCCCCTTTTGTATTGCACTTGCACTACTCTAATGAGCAGGTTGAAAATCCCTGTAATTGAAGTTGCTTCTTTTAGAACGTTTCACAAGTGGATTTCAATGACACTTTGCCCATCATCTCCCCTCCTCATTCCCACTTTGCTCCGCAGATGTGGTTGTTGCATCATGCACGGCGCTTCTGTTATAACTAACAGTTTCGATTTCCATGAATTGAGCTTTCCCTATGCACGCAATTTTAGGAAAACTGAAATGCGTTTTCTGAGGATATGCACGACTGAATCTTCATGAAACTAGCGGTTTTGACTCTTTTCCTTGTTCCCACTTTACTTCCAACATCTGAGCATTCTCTCTCCACGTTTCCTAAACAAGCCCCTTATGTATTGCTCTTGCAGTACTCTAAAGTGCAGGTTGAAAATCCCTGTAATTGAAGTTGCTTTTCTGAGAACGTTTCACTAGTGGATATCAATGACACTTTGCCTATCATCTCCGCTCCAATTTCCCACTTTGCTCCGCAGATGTGGTGGTTGCACCATGCACGATGCCTCTGTCATAAGTAACAGTTTCATTTTGCATTTATTGAGCTGTTTCTATGCACGCAGTGTTAGGAAAAGTGAAATGATTTTTGTGAGCAAATGCACGACTGAATCTTCATGAAACTCTCAGTTTTTACTCTTTTCCTCAGTCCCACTTTGCTCTCAACATCTGAGCATTCTCTCTCCGCGTTTTTTGTACAAGCCCCTTATGTATTTCTCTTGCAGTTCTCTAACGTGCAGGTTGAAAAGGCCTGAAATTGAAGATGCATCTCTGAGAACGTTTCACAAATGGATTTCAGTGACAGTTTGCCCATCATCTCCCCTCCTTATTCCCACTTTGCTCCGCAGATGTGGTGGTTGCACGATGCAGAGCGCTTCTGTTATAACTAACAGTTTCGATTTCCATGAATTGAGCTTTCCCTATGAACGCAGTGTTAGGAAAACAGAAATGCGTTTTCTGAAGAAATGCACGACTGAATCTTGATGAATCTCGTGGTTTTTCTTCTTTGCCTCGTTCCCAGTTTTCTCCCAACATCTGAGCATTCTCTCTCCGCGTTTTCTGTACAAGCCCCTTATGTATTGCTCTTGCAGTACTCTAACGTGCAGGTTGAAGAGCCGTGAAATTGAAGTTGCTTTTCTGAGTAACTCTCACGAATGGATTTCAATGACACTTTCCCTATCATCTCACCTCCTAATTCCCACTTTTCTCCACAGTTATGGTGGTTGCACCATGCACGGCGCTTCTGTTATAAATAACAGTTTCGATTTCCATGAATTGGCTTTCCCTATGCATGCAGTGTTAGGAAAACTGAAATGCCTTTTATGAGCAAATGCACGAGTGAATCTTCATGAAACAGGCGGTTTTTACTATTTTCCTCGATTCCACTTTGCTCCCCACATCTGAGCATTCTCTCTCCGCGTTTTCTATACAAGCCCCTTATGTATTGCTCTTGCAGTACTCTAACGTGCAGGTTGAAAAGCCCTGATATTGAAGTTGCTTTTCTGAGTAACTCTCACGAATGGATTTCAATGACACTTTGCCTATCATCTCACCCCCTCATTCCCACTTTATTCCGCAGAGGTGGTGGTTGCACCATGCAATGTGCCTCTGTTATAAGTAACAGTTTCGATTTCCATGAATTCAGCTTTCCCTATGCACGCAGTCCTAGGAAAACTGAAATGCGTTTTCTGAAGAAATGCACGACTGAATCTTCATGAATCTCACGGATTTTACTCTTTTCCTCGTTCCCACTTTATTCCCAACATCTGAGCATTGTCTCTCCACGTTTTCTATACAAGCCCCTTATGTATTGCTCTTGCAGTACTCTAATGTGCAGGTTGAAAAAACCTGAAATTGAAGTTTCCTCTCTGAGAATGTTTCACGAATGGATTTCAATGACACTTTGCCCATCATCTCCCCTCCTCATTCCCACATTGCTCCGCAGATGTGGTGGTTGTACCATGCACTGGCGCTTCTGTTATAACTAACCGTTTCGATTTCCATGAATTGATCTTTCCCTATGCACGACGTGTTAGGAAAACAGAAATGCTTGTTCTGAAGAAATGCACGACTGAATCTTCATGAAACTCGCGGATTTTACTCTTTTCCTCGTTCCCACTTTGCTCCCAACATCTGAGCATTGTCTCTTCGCGTTTTCTATACAAGCCCCTTATGTATTGCTCTTGCAGTATTCTAACGTGCAGGTTGAAAAGACCTGAAATTGAAGTTGCTTTTCTGAGTAACTCTCACAAATGGATTTCCATGACACTTTGCCTATCATCTCACCTCCTCATTCCCAGGTTGCTCCGCAGATGGGGTGGTTGCACCATGCATGGTGCCTCTGTTATAAGAAACAGTTTCGATTTCCATGAATTGAGCTTTCCCTATGCACTCAGTGTAGGAAAACTGCAATGCTTTTCATGAGCAAATGCACGACTGAATCTTCATGAAACTCGCGGATTTTACTCTTTTCCTCGTTCCCACTTTGCTCCCAACATCTGATCATTGTCTCTCCGCATTTTCTATACAAGCCCCTTATGTATTGCTCTTGCAGTACTCTAACATGCAGGTTGAAAAGGCCTGAAATTGAAGTTGTTTTTCTGAGTAACTCTCACGATTGGATTTCAATGACACTTTGCGTATCATCTCCGCTCCTCATTCCCACTTTGCTCCCCAGGTGTGGTGGTTGCACCATGCATGGCGCTTCTGTTATAACTAACAGTTGCGATTTCCATGAATTGAGCTTTCCCTATGCACGCAGTGTTAGGAAAACTGAAAATCTTTTTGTGAGCAAATGCACGACTGAATCTTCATGAAACTCGCAGTTTTTACTCTTTCCTCATTCCCACTTTGCTCTCACCACTTGAGTATTTTCTCTCCACGTTTTCTAAACAAGCCCCTTATGTATTGCTCTTGCAGTACTCTAATGAGCAGGTTGAAAATCCCTGTAATTGAAGTTGCTTTTCTGAGCACGTTTCACGACTGGATTTCAATGACACTTTGCCTATCACCTCCGCTCCTCATTCCCACATTGCTCCGCAGATGTGGTGGTTGCACCATGCACGGCGCTTCTGTTATAACTAACAGTTTCGATTTCCACGAATTGAGCTTTCCCTATGCACGCAGGCCTAGGAAAACTGAAATGCGTTTTCTGAAGAAATGCACGACTGAATCTTCATGAATCTCGTGGTTTTCACTGTTTTCCTCGTTCCCAATTTGCTCTCGACATCTGAGCATTGTCTCTCCGCGTTTTCTATACAAGCCCCTTATGTATTTCTCTTGCTGTACTATAACGTGCAGATTGAAAAGGCCTGAAATTGAAGTTGCTTTTCTGAGTAACTCTCACAAATGGATTTCCATGACACTTTGCCTAGCATCTCACCTGCTCATTCCCACTTTGCTCCGCAGATGTGGTGGTTGCACCATGCACGGTGCCTCAGTTATAAGAAACAGTTTCGATTTCCATGAATTGAGCTTTCCCTATGCACGCAGTGTTAGGAAAACTGAAATGCTTTCTGTGAGCAAATGCACGAGTGAATCTTCATGAAATCGCAGTTTTTACTCTTTTCCTCATTCCCACTTTGCTCTCAACATCTGAGTATTCTCTCTCCACGTTTCCTAAACAAGCCCCTTATGTATTGCTCTTGCAGTACTCTAACGTGCAGGTTGAAAATCCCTGTAATTGAAGTTGCTTTTCTGAGAACGTTTCACGAGTGGTTTTCAATGACAATTTGCCTGTCATCTCACCTCCTCATGTCCGCTTTGTTCCGCAGATGTGGTGGTTGCACCATGCACGGTGCCTCTGTTATAACTAACAATTTCGATTTCCATGAATTTAGCTTTTCTTATGCACGCAGTGTTAGGAAAACTGAAATGTGTTTTCTGAAGAAATGCACGACTGAATCTTCATGAAGCTCGTGGGTTTTACTCTTTTCCTCCTTCCCACTTTGCGCCCAACATCTGAGCATTTACTCTCCGCATTTTCTATACAAGCCCCTTATGTATTGCTCTTGCAGTACTCTAACGTGCAGGTTGAAAAGGTCTGAAATTGAAGTTGCTTTTCTGAGTAACTCTCACGAATGGATTTCAATGTCACTTTGCCTATCATCTCACCTGCTCATTCACACTTTGCTCCGCAGACGTGGTTGTTGCACCATGCACGGTGCCTCTGTTATAAGTAACAGTTTCGATTTCCATGAATTGAGCTTTCCCTATGCACGCAGTGTTAGGAAAACTGAAGTGCTTTTGTGAGCAAATGCACGACTGAATTTTCATGAAAATCGCAGTTTTTACTCTTTTCATCATTCCCACTTTGCTCTCAACATCTGAGCATTCTCTCTCCACGTTTTCTAAACAAGACCCTTATGTATTGCTCTTGCAGTAACCTAACGTGCAGGATGAAAATCCCTGAAATTGAAGTTGCTTTTCTGAGAACATTTCACGACTGGATTTCAATGACACTTTGCATATCACCTGCGTTCCTCAATCCTAGTTTGCTCCGCAGATGTGGTGGTTGCACCATGCTCGGCACTTCTGTATAACTAACAGTTTCTTTTTACATGAATTTAGCTTTCCCTATCGCAGTGATAGGAAAACTGAAATGCGTTTTGTGAAGAAATGCTCGACTGAATCTTGATGAAACTCGTGGTTTTTCCTCTTTTTCTCGTTCCCACTTTGCTCCCAACATCGGAGCATTCTCTGTTCACATTTTCTAAACAAGCCCCTTATGTATTGCTCTTGCAGTACTCTAACTTGCAGGTTGAAAAGGTCTGAAATTGAAGTTGCTTCTCTGAGAATGTTTCACGAATGGATTTCAATGACACTTTGCCCATCATCTCCCCTCCTCATTACCACTTTGCTCCGTAGATTCGGTGGTTGTACCATGCACTGCGCTTCTGTTATAACTAACAGTTTCGATTTCCATGAATTGAGCTTTCCCTATGCACGCAGTGTTAGGAAAAGAGAAATGCGTTTTCTGAAGAAATGCACGACTGAATGTTCATGAAACAGGCGGTTTTTACTCTTTTCCTCATTCCCACTTTGCTCCCAACATCTGAGCATTGTTTCTCCGCGTTTTCTATACAAGCCCCTTATGTATTGCTCTTGCAGTACTCTAACGTGCAGGTTGAAAAGTCCTGATATTGAAGTTACTTTTCTGAGTAACTCTCACGAATGGATTTCAATGACACTTTGCCTATCATCTAACATCCTCATTCCCACTTTGCTCTGCAGATGTGGTGTTTGTACCATGCACGGCGCTTCTGTTATAACTAACAGTTTCGATGTCCATGAATTGAACTTTCCCTATGCACGCAGTGTTAGGAAAACAGAAATGCGTTTTCTGAAGAAATGCTCGAATGAATATTCATGAATCTCGTAGTTTTTACTCTTTTCCTCGTTCCCACTTTGCTCCCAACATCTGAGCATTGTCTCTCCGCGTTTTTTATACAATCCCCTTATGTATTGCTGTTGCAGTACTCTAACGTGCAGGTTGAAAAGGCCTGAAATTGAAGTTGCTTTTCTGAGTAACTCTCACGAATGGATTTCAATGACAGTTTGCCTATCATCTAACCTCCTCATTCCCACTTTGGTCCGCATGTGGTGGTTGCACGATGCACGGCGCTTCTTTTATAACTAACAGGTTCGATTTCCATGAATTTAGCTTTCCCTATGCACGCAGTGTTAGGAAAACTGAAATGCTTTTTGTGAGCAAATGCAGGAATGAATCTTCATGAAAATCGCAGCTTTTACTCTTTTGCTCATTCCCACTTTGCTCTCAACATCTCAGCATTCTCTCTCCACATTTTCTAAACAAGCCCCTTATGTATTGCTCTTGCAGTAGTCTAACGTGCAGGTTGAAAAGGCCTGAAACTGAAGTTGCTTTTCTGAGTAACTCTCACGAATGGATTTCAATGACACTTTCCCTATCATCTCACATACTCATTCCCACTTTTGTCCGCAAATGTGGTTGTTGCACCATGCACGGTGCCTCTGTTATAAGTAACAGTTTCGATTTCTATGAATTGAGCTTTTCCTATGAACGCACTGTTAGGAAAACTGAAGTGGTTTTTGAGAGCAAATGCAAGACTGAATCTTCATGAAACTCGCAGTTTTTACTCTTCTCCTAATTCCCACTTTGCTCTCACCACCTGAGCATTCTCTCCCCACGTTTCCTATACAAGACCCTTATGTATTGCTCTTGCAGTATTCTAACGTGCAGGTTGAAAAGGCCTGAAATTGAAGTTGCTTTTCCGAATAACTCTCACGAATGGATTTCAATGACACTTTGCCTATCATCTCACCTACTCATTCCCACTTTGCTCTGCACATGTGGTTGTTGCACCATGCACGTTGCCTCTGTTATAAGTAACAGTTTCGATTTCTATGAATTGAGCTTTCCCTATGCACGCAGTGTGAGGAAAACTGAAATGGTTTTTGTGAGCAAATGCACGACTGAATCTTCATGAAACTCGCAGTTTTTACTCTTTTCCTCATTCCCACTTTGCTCTCACCACCTGAGCATTCTCTCTCCACGTTTTCTGAACAAGCCCATTATGTATTGCTCTTGCAGTACTCTAACGAGCAGGTTGAAAATCCCTGTAACTTAAGTTGCTCTTCTGAGAAAGTTTCACTATTGGATTTCAATGACACTTTGCCTATCATATGCGCTCCTCATTCCCACTTTGCTCCGTAGGTGTAGTGGTTGCACCGTGCACCGCGCTTCTTTTATAACTAACAGTTTTGATTTCCATGAATTTAGGTTTCCCTATGCACGCAATGTTAAGAAAACTGAAATGCGTTTTCTGAGGAAATGCACGACTGAATCTTCATGAAACTGGCGGTTTTTACTCTTTTCCTTGTTCCCACTTTACTCCCAACATCTGAGCATTCCTTCTTCACAATTTCTAAACAAGCCCCTTATGTATTGCTCTTGCAGTACTCTAACATGCAGGTTGAAAATCCCTGAAATTGAAATTGCTTTTCTGAGTAACTCTCACGATGGATTTCAATGACACATTGCCTATCATCTCCGCTCCTCATTCCCACTTTGCTCTGCAGGTGTGGTGGTTCCACCATGCACCGCGCTTCTTTTATAACTAACAGTTTCGATTTCCATGAATTTAGCTTTCCCTATGCACGCAATGTTAGGAAAACTGAAATGCGTTTTCTGAGGAAATGCACGACTGAATCTTCATGAAACTCGTGGATTGTACTCTTTTCCTCGTTCCCACTTTGCTCCCAACACCTGAGGATTCTTTCTTCCCATTTTCTAAACAAGCCCCTTATGTATTGCTCTCGCAGTACTCTAATGTGCAGGTTGAAAAGCCCTGAAAATGAAGTTGCTTTTCTGAGTAACTCTCACGAATCGATTTCAATGACACTTTGCCTATCATCTCACCCCCTCATTCCCACTTTGCTCCGCAGATGTGGTTGTTGCACCATGCATGGTTCCTCTGTTATAAGTAAAAGTTTTGATTTCCATGAATTGACTTTCCCTATGCACGCAGTGTTAAGAAAACAAATGCTTTTTGTGAGCAAATGCACGACTGAATCTTCATGAAACTGGCAGTTTTTACTCTTATCTTCATTTCCACTTTGTTCTCACCAGCTGAGCCTTTTTTCTCCACGTTTTTAAACAAGCCCCTTTTGTATTGCACTTGCACTACTCTAATGAGCAGGTTGAAAATCCCTGTAATTGAAGTTGCTTCTCTGAGAAAGTTTCACAAGTGGATTTCAATGACACTTTGCCCATCATCTCCCCTCCTTATTCCCACATTGCTCCGCAGATGTGGTTGTTGCATCATGCACGGCGCTTCTGTTATAACTAACAGTTTCGATTTCCATGAATTGAGCTTTCCCTATGCACCCAATTTTAGGAAAACTGAAATGCGTTTTCTGAGGATATGCACGACTGAATCTTCATGAAACTGGCGGTTTTTACTCTTTTCCTTGTTCCCACTTTACTTCCAACATCTGAGCATTCTCTCTCCACGTTTCCTAAACAAGCCCCTTATGTATTGCTCTTGCAGTACTCTAACGTGCAGGTTGAAAATCTCTGTAATTGAAGTTGCTTTTCTGAGAACGTTTCACTAGTGGATATCAATGACACTTTGCCTATCATCTCCGCTCCTCTTTCCCACTTAGCTCCGCAGATGTGGTGGTTGCACCATGCACGGTGCCTCTGTTATAAGTAACAATTTCATTTTGCATTTATTGAGCTGTTTCTATGCACGCAGTGTTAGGAAAATGAAATGATTTTTGTGAGCAAATGCACGACTGAATCTTCATGAAACTCTCAGTTTTTACTCTTTTCCTCAATCCCACTTTGCTCTCAACATCTGACCATTCTCTCTCCGCGTTTTCTGTACAAGCCCCTTAAGTTTTGCTCTTGCAGTTCTCTAACGTGCAGGTTGAAAAGGCCTGAAATTGAAGATGCTTCTCTGAGAACGTTTCACAAATGGATTTCAGTGACAATTTTCCCATCATCTCCCCTCCTTATTCCCACTTTGCTCCGCAGATGTGGTTGTTATACGATGCACGGAGCTTCTGTATAACTAACAGTTTCGATTTCCATGAATTGAGCTTTCCCTATGCACGCAGTGTTAGGAGAACAGAAATGCGTTTTCTGAAGAAATGCACGAATGAATCTTCATGAAACTCGTGGTTTTTACTCTTTTCCTGGTACCCACTTTGCTCCCAACATCTGAGCATTGTCTCTCCGCGTTTTCCATACAAGCCCCTTATGTATTGCCCTTGCAGTACTCTAACATGCAGGTTGAAAAGGCCTGAAATTGAAGTTGCTTTTCTGAATAACTCTCACAAATGGATTTCAAAGACACATTGCCTATTATCTCACCTGCTCATTCCCACTTTGCTCCGCAGATGTGGTGGTTGCACCATGCAATGTGCCTCTGTTATAAGTAACAGTTTCGATTTCCATGAATTGAGCTTTCCCTATGCACGCAGTGTTAGGAAAACTGAAATGTTTTTTGGGAGCAAATGCACGACTGAATCTTCATGAAACTCGCAGTTTTTACTCTTTACCTCATTCCCACTTTGCTCTCAACATCTCAGCATTCTCTCTCCACGTTTTCTAAACAAGCCCCTTATGTATTGCTCTTGCAGTACTCTAACGTCCCATGTGAAAAGGCCTGAAATTGAAGTTGCTTCTCTGAGAACGTTTCACGAATGGATTTCAATGACACTTTGCCCATCATCTCCCCTTCTTATTCCCACTTTGCTCCGCAGATGTGGTGGTTGCACCGTGCACGGCGCTTCTGTTATAACTAACAGTTTCGATTTCCATGAATTGAGCTTTCCCTATGCACGCAGGGCTAGGAAAACTGAAATGCGTTTTCTGAAGAAATGCACGACTAAATCTTCATGAAACTCGCAGTTTTTACTCTTCACCTCATTCCCACTTTGCTCTCAACATCTCAGCATTCTCTCTCCACGTTTTCTATACAAGCCCCTTATGTATTGCTCTCGCAGTACTCTAACGTGCAGGTTGAAAAGGCCTGAAATTGAAGTTGCTTTTCTGAGTAACTCTCACGAATGGATTTCAATGACACTTTGCCTATCATCTCACCTGCTCATTCCCACTTTGCTCCGCAGATGTGGTGGTTGCACCATGCACGGTGCCTCTGTTATAAGTAACAGTTTCGATTCCCATGAATTGAGCTTTCCCTATGCACGCAGTTTTAGGAAAATTGAAATGGTTTTTGTGAGCAAATGCACGACTGAATCTTCATGAAACTCGCAGTTTTTACTCTTTTCCTCATTCCCACTTTGCTCTCACCACCTGAGCATTTTCTCTCCACATTTTCTAAACAAGCCCCTTATGTATTGCTCTTACAGTACTCTAATGAGCAGGTTGAAAATCCCTGTAATTAAGTTGCTTTTCTGAGAAAGTTTCACGAGTGGATTTAAATGACACTTTGCCTATCACCTCACTTGCTCATTCCCACTTTGCTCCGCAGATGTGGTTGTTGCACCATGCATGGTGCCTCTGTTATAAGTAACAGTTTCGGTTTCCATGAATTGAGCTTTCCCTACGCACGCAGTGTTAGGAAAACTTAAATGCTTTTTGTGAGCAAATGCACGACTGAATCTAGATGAAACTCGCAGTTTTTACTCTTTTCCTCTTTCCGACTTTGCTCTCACCAGCTGAGCATTTTCTCTCCACGTTTTCTAAACAAGCCCCTTATGTATTGCTCTTGCAGTACTCTAATGAGCAGGTTGAATATCCCTGTAATTGAAGTTGCTATTCTGAGAACGTTTCACGAATGGATTTCAATGACACTTTGCCCATCATCTCCCCTCCTTATTCCCACTTTGCTCCGCAGATGTGGTGATTGCACCACGCACGGCGCTTCTGTTATAACTAACAGTTTCGATTTCCATGAATTGAGCTTTCCCTATGCACGCAATTTTAGGAAAACTGAAATGCGTTTTCTGAGTATATGCACGACTGAATCTTCATGAAACTGGCGGTTTTTACTCTTTTCCTTGTTCCCACTTTACTCCCAACATCTGAGCATTCTTTCTTCACATTTTCTAAACAAGCCCCTTATGTATTGCTCTTGCAGTACTCTTACGTGCAGGTTGAAACGGCCTGAAATTGAAGTTGCTTCTCTGAGAATGTTTCACGAATGGATTTCAATGACAGTTTGCCCATCATCTCCCCTCCTCATTAACACTTTGCTCCGCAGGTGTAGTGGTTGCACCATGCACCGCGCTTCTTTTATAACTAACAGTTTCGATTTCCATGAATTTAGGTTTCCCTATGCACACAATGTTAGGAAAACTGAAATGCGTTTTCTGAGGAAATGCACGACTGAATCTTCATGAAACTGGCAGTTTTTACTCTTTTCCTTGTTCCCACTTTACTCCCAACATCTGAGCATTCCTTCTTCACATTTTCTAAAGAAGCCCCTTATGTATTGCTCTTGCAGTACTCTAACATGCAGGTTGAAAATCCCTGAAATTGAAATTGCTTTTCTGAGTAATTCTCATGATGGATTTCAATGACACATTGCCTATCATCTCCGCTCCTCATTCCCACTATGCTCCGCAGGTGTGGTGGTTCCACCATGCACCACGCTTCCTTTATAACTAACAGTTTCGATTTCCATGAATTGAGCTTTCCCTATGCACGCAATGTTAGGAAAACTAAAATGCGTTTTCTGAGGATATGCACGACTGAATCTTCATGAAACTCGTGGATTTTATTCTTTTCTCGTTCCCACTTTGCTCCCAACATCTGAGCATTTTCTAAACAAGCCCCTTATGTATTGCTCTTGAAGTACTCTTAAGTGCAGGTTGAAAAGGCCTGAAATTGAAGTTGCTTCTCTGAGAACGTTTCACGAATGGATTTCAATGACAGTTTGCCCATCATCTCCCCTCCTAATTACCACTTTGATCCGCAGATGTGGTGGTTGCACCATGCACGGCCCTTCTGTTATAACTAACATTTTCAATTTCCATGAATTGATCTTTCCCTATGCACGCTGTGTTAGGAAAACTGAAATGCGTTTTCTGAAGAAATGTACGACTGAATCTTCATGAAACTCGCGGTGTTTACTCTTTTCCTCGTTCCCACTTTACTCCCAACATCTGAGCATTCTTTCTTCACATTTTCTAAACAAGCCCCTTATGTATTGCTCTTGCAGTACTCTAACGTGCAGGTTGAAAAGGCCTGAAATTGAAGTTGCTTTTCTGAGTAACTCTCACAAATGGATTTCAATGACACATTGCCTATTATCTCACCTGCTCATTCCCACTTTGCTCCGCAGAGGTGGTGGTTGCACCATGCAATGTGCCTCTGTTATAAGTAACAGTTTCGATTTCCATGAATTGAGCTTTCCCTATGCACGCAGTGTTAGGAAAACTGAAATGCTTTTTGGGAGCAAATGCACGACTGAATCTTCATGAAACTCGCGGTTTTTACTCTTTTCCAGGTACCCACTTTGCTCCCAACATCTGAGTATTGTCTCTCCGCGTTTTCTATACAAGCCCCTTATGTATTGCCCTCGCAGTACTCTAACATGCAGGTTGAAAAGGCCTGAAATTGAAGTTGCTTTTCTGAGTAACTCTCACAAATGGATTTCA